>JAAGNO010012911.1:79242-105685 GCA_033439905.1 Ceryle rudis | reverse complement strand
GGGCGCGCTGCCCCGGGGGGGCGGGCGCCCCGTTCTTCCCTGTGCCGAATTTCTGACGAGGGTGATGGCACCTCGCTCCTTTTTGCGCTCTGATAGCGCACCAACCGCCTCCCGCCTCTTCCGCGTTTTATGTTTTCCTCAAGCACGCAGTAGGCTTTTCTGCTGACGGTATTACAGGGGTCTTCCTAGCTAGGAAGGGGTGTCTGTGAAGGACTGTCAAGTAAAGTGGAAAAAACAACTTGGAAGCCCAACTTCTGCTGAGCGTACAGCGGGTGCAGGGAGGCGACGGAGGTGCTGCTGTTAAGCTTTTGGTTTCGAAGGTGACCCAGGCGCGGGCTGGACTCTCCGCTGCCCTGCAGTCGCCGGCGGGCCCTGGAGGAACCGGCGTTCGCCGAGCGAGCAGAGCTTTGCTGCTGGCAGCTTTTGGTGTCCTTGTCTAAGGTGGGGCTTGCTGAGTGACACAAAGGGTATCAATACAGGCTGCTTTCAAAAGTAGTAAATAGCGAGGGGTTTAGAGGCGATTTAGTAGTAAGTGATGAAACTGAAAAGTTCTCACCGTGACAAGGAATATGATTACGCTGATTGTTCTGTGACATTTGACCTTAAGAACGAGAATATTCAACTTTATATCATCACAATTGTTGGGTTTGGTTTCTTTTTTTTTTACTTATTGATACTTTTTGCTATGTGGGTAACTGATAAAGAAGCACTGTTGACTTATTTCATGTGACCATAAAATGGAGTGTTATTTCTGCGGCAGAGAGGAGTTGAGCGTTATTTGGCTGTTACCGTTAAGGCACTGTACTGCCGTGTCACCTCATTCAAATGAGAAAATACGAGTGCCTGTAAGCACTTGCAGAATAAGACTTTGTAGGCAAGGGATCTGCTGCATTTCAACTGCCTGTTTCGAAATGCTCAGAATCTTTCCTAAGAATAACATTTTACAGGAAATAGAGATTTTTTTTTAAGTTTTTTTTAAATAGTTTTAAAGTGCTGATCGTGTTTTGACAAGCTTTGTGCTTCACAAGTCCTCTTTTCATTTATTCTGTTCACAAAGCACGTTAATACTAAGTGGGCGAATTCTCTGCCCTATCGCCCTGTGCCTTACGTGCTGTAAGGTCCCGAACAACCACCGCCGAGCTCCCAGCACAGGGTGGAAAATACAGTACTCTGGTTTTACTGACATCTGGAGTCTCTGTGCTATGTACTGTGAAGTATCAATGACTTTTGAAATGGTATTTTTATTCTTTCGGGAGAAAATGCAGCTGCCCATTACAGGAACGAATTAAGCAAGACGTCATTCTAAGACGTCATCCTGTCTGTAGTGTTTTGTAATCTACAGGAATGACTACAGCTTAATTGAGAAAATGAAAGAGGAAAAAGAAGCTTGTAACTATCGAGAGGCAGATCCTCTATTCTGCAAACTTCCCTGGCTCAAGAATTTACCTGACAGATATGCTGAAATAGTACTGTCAGCATCTGCCACAGAGTGTGGAGATCTCAAGGCAGCACAGTGCTGAAATACGTGCAAGATCCATTAAATAATTTAATCTGTATTATTAAGCAGAAGGGAAAAAGCTTTTTACTTTCCACCTTTGGTCCCTCTTAAAAAAAAAAAAAAAAAAAAAAAAAAAGAAATGTCAACCAGCAATAATAATCAAAAAATGCAAATACTTTCTCATGCAGGTAAGGAATACACTTTGTTAAGGTTGTAAAGCTGAGAACAGCTTTGGGTCACTTTGTGTCATGTTGTGTGCTTTTAAAAAGCAGTGTTGTAGCAGATAAATTCCGTATCAGTATTTGCTCTTCAGTCAGCACCTTGGTAATGTTTTTGTAGTACCTGTTTTGAAATCAGAAATGTTTGCTGGAAAAAAAAAAAAAAAGTGTGATGAGAGAGAGAAGGGATGCTTGGGAGAGCGTGAGGGTGGAAAGCAGTGACACTTCATTTATATGCGCATTCAAAACTTTCTGCTTCATTTATTGAAAAACAGCAATTTAATAGTTTCTCAGTTATGATGTGTTTATTTTAAAATAAACTTTAATAAATTTAAACTTACTTTTCATTGGGGTGGCATTATGTGGGTTCATTAATGGACACCGACAAATAACTACTGCTGTCCCGGATTTGCTAGCTGACAGATTTTTGAGTTTCTGTACAAGCAATACTTCTTTTAATCATTGCCTTTTCCCAAAGTTGTCTCGTGAATATGCGCAAGCTCCAGAAATCAGTGCAGTTAGGAATTCATGTTGCCATGCTTATCATTGAGTGTGGAAAGACAGAGGAACCAAGTTTGAAGGCCTATGAGTCTTTGCTGTCCAGGATGCTCTATGCTGACTATAAAAGTTCAGGTCTCTCTCAGTAGTTAAATGCATCCAAATTAAATGTTTTGAAGTTGCAGAGATACAGGGAGAGACAATATATTCTTTTGCTCACTTAGAGTTGGCTTTCTGATGTTGCTAGTGATGTGGAAAATTCTGTGGTCGTCAGAGAATCTGCTTAATGACAACGCACTTGCCAAAACGTTCTCACCGTTTGTTGCTGTAAATGTTTGTCGGCTCTAAATTTGGAAGTATTAGTCTTGAAGAAAAGTATTACTCGTTTCCCTAAACAACTAGTGAAAATTCTTCACTTAGTTTGGAAATTATCTTTCCAACACGCTGATAGCTTTGCTGTGGTTCTCGGACACAGAATAATACAGCTGTTATAAAGCAAAGAGGAGAGAATGTTTCGGGCGAATAATAAAAAAGGCAATCCTGGTCTTGGTCACTTTGAGCTCTGACACAGGTATTTGAGTAGTGAGTTTTAATTTGCCCTCCTTTAAGTTGTGAACCTTTTATGAAGTTTTTACGTTGATAAGATCATGGTGCTGCTTGTCATTAAGTGTGCCCTCGGGTCAGTCAGGAACTAAGTTAGCGTCTGATTTTGAGCATAGAAATAATTCAGTGAGGTCATCTTCGGTGCTTTCATTTAAACATATCTACTTTGCTGAAGCACTCTTGAGAGTTTCAGAACTAAGGCCTTAAAAGATGTTTCAAATCATTCTACTCTTAAGGTAAATCCTTTGTTTAGGTGGAACTGACAGACCGTATGTATGGGGAGGAAGCTACTATTGCTACTCCTAGCATTTTTTACCCCTTTTGACTTTTATGTTCTTTTGAAAAGCAGTGCCAGATATGGGTTTTGGTTTTCGGTTTGGGTTTTGTTTTTCTTCATTTGAAATGCAGAATTAGCTAAACTGAAATACCCCCCTGTATTTCATCACACCCTTCAAGCAAACTGTACTGCTATCAACGAATCAAGAGCAAAGTAGGTCTGAGTGGTGTGGTGTTGGGGGTTTTTTTGTCAGTGGTTTGTTGTTTGGGTTTGTTTTTTTTTTTCCTTTTAAAGATCATCTTTTTGTTTAAACACTTAGAGGCAGATTTTAATACACAAATTAAAAACAAGGTGAGGGGTCTCATTAGTTTAGTCTGAGTGCTTTTTCTTGTGTCATGGGTTACTGTAGGAAAATTGAGGCTGCAGGAATTTTACTATTTCTTTGTAAAAAAGGAAAAACAGCAAAGAAAAAGGAAAAAGTAAGTCTTAGTAGCCACTTTGCACTTGTAGATTTGAAACCTAGGTGCTGGATTTGGTTCTACCCGTTTGGTTCCACTTACTGGTGTTCTTTAACTGACCATTTCTGTCAGGTTAGGTTTTCAGCGGCTGTTCGAAACCAAAGGACACTGACAATCCCTTAGCTCACTTCTGTGATTGCAGTGGTAACAGCCCTTGCTATTTTCTTAGCCCTCTTCTGTCGCTGCTGTTCGTGAAATGAGGGTCTGTGTCTTCAGTAAGACCCCAGAACCTGTGTGAAAGTACCTAGTGATCCAGCAAGCCTTGGGTGAACTGGACTTGTGAATTCTTGGGCTTGCTTGTTATTTGGCTTCTCGTAAATGCTCTTCCTCCACCTCCCCCAAAGGAAAATGTTTGCTGATTAATATTGATGATTCATTACACGGAAGGCCTATTAAATGGGTATGTGTGGCTTTTTAAGTTAACATTTTACTTTGGTGAATGTCTTTTTATGAACCAGAACTATTTCTAAATATTAATTGATTCTTTTTAATCTGTAGGGAAAAGTAGCAGCCGGAGTGATACTTAGACGAGTTCAAGTAGCATTACCACCTCACGTGGTTAAAATACAGCGTTACTAGAGTTGTTTTGCTGTGTCGATCCTCAGTATTTTTACATATCTTTAGCATTATACATATACCAGATTATGTTTGCCATATATTTGAATACTGTTTATTCCTTTGGCTTAAGTTGCTTTGAATATGTTGTAACAAAAACATTCTGACTTTATTCTAACAATATCCTGGAAAAACAGTTTATATGTTAGTGCATTTTAGTGTTTGCTCTTGTTATAATTATTTCACTACTTTGACATTTGGGAAAGGAATAAAACTTCTGTTTGTAAAGATGTTTAAATAAAGCAACCCTCCAGGTAGTCCAGTTACTCTCTGCGAAGTGAGTTTCCTCATGTTATGAATTTTTCTTCAAATGCAGTAAATGTTGTAAATTGAGTCTAGATTTCCTGCAGTAATTCTGCACCTAACAATTATGATTTGGAGCATCACACCTCTGAAATCTTTTTAATACTTGTGATTGTTTGAATTTCCTAAATGCTTCGTAGTGTTGATACTGTTGTGTAATAATGTATCTGCTCGTGAGTGAAAATATTTGAACATTTTAACTTAAACAGTGTTTTAATTTAAAAAATAAACAGCCAGAACTCCCAGGTCCCACCCAACAGGAAATATAAGCAGAGTTAATAACAGGAGGAGGCAATTTGTGTTGTTATGTTAGGAAAACAAACAGTGTCATATAGGGTTATGTAGTGTTATTGCGGCTGCAACAGTCTGTGGATGAGAGTCTGCAGAAGAAGGTACTATCTTTGATAAAAATGCCTCTCTGCACACAGCATTTCTCCTTGCCTACTGAAAAATTAGACTGAAATCTTTATTCAGCAATGTGGCTGGTAAAGGAAAGTAAAACTACAACTTCCATATTCTGCTTTATGGCAAGAGAGCATTGTTGAGTTTTACACTGAGAATACAGTTTCCTTAAAACAGTCCCCTGCACTCCCAGGTATTGAAGTTACAGGTGGGAGAAGAAATGGTAGTAAACTTTTAACATTTGAAAGCAAATTTCAAGTCTGTTTCATTACTGAGTTAAAATAATTTCCAAAAGCTAAAGCTGCTGGGGCTCCTGATCAACCTGCATGAGTGAGCAATCACTTCTCATGGTTTTAAACATGCTTTTTCTTTCCTGTTTGTGCTAAAGAGATCTATGCCAATGCGAATGGAAGCTTGTGTGTTGTTCCCTTACTGTTTTGGTTCTATTTACTTTGTATTTTTCAGAATACTGTAGATGTTTATTGCTTCTTTTTTTGAGTAATCCAGGGATTTGCTATCTGTAGCACCTTTTTTTTCCCTTTTCCTTTTATTTTAAAAAGAAAAATATGTATAGCTTACCTTTTCCCAATTGTTCCAGACTGTTCATCTAACTAATAAGTATTTGGTCCACTGTTAACCTTTACCTGGGGACTTCAGAAACAGCATAGTATTTACTAGAACGGGTGCAATCAAAACCAGTGGTTGACACCAGTGTAAATAAACCGTCTCTTGGTAGAACCTTTCCTGTGTTAAGATTTTGCATGCTAAGTATTTGGGAGGGGGATGTCTCTCTTTCCCTCTCCAGAACATCATCATCTGCAGCAGCTTCATAAATGGCAGTGCAAGGTGGTGGTCGCTCACAGCAGTCAGAGTTTAGCCGGGTGTAGTCCTGCTGTAATCAGTTTGGGACCTTGTTACGTTTCTTGTAACAACAATGGGATTTATTTTTCTTAAGAAAAGCGTCTTTTTTTTTTTTTTAATTCAGCTTTAACAAATTAAAGTGCTTAGAAGGACATGCACAGTTAAACTAAGGGTTGTCTGTGTAGCTGCTGGAGGTTCGTGACCCAACTTGTGTGTTGTCTGAAGACCTAAGCCTGTCTGTACGTATGGCCTGCTGTGCTGTGTGGTTCTCAGGGTTCTTTTTTTCCTCTCCCTGTGCTTTTCTATAGAATATATTCAGCACCAGAGGTTTTTGCTCTAGAGCTGTACTCTCAGTATTTTGGGAAAAATAACTGGGTTAGAAGGAAAATCAAGTGCGAGATAAAGTTGAGAGGAGGTGGCCAGAGCTAAGGTGAAAAGGCCAAGCACGGAAAGGGATGGGCAGCATCCTGACTTTGAAGGCACTACAGTGATGAAGGCCTGAGACTAAACATCTTGGATGAGTATGTCTCTTCTCTCAGAGCAGCCTGCTCTGTCCTCTAGCCAAAATCATCTCAGCAGCTCTTGTCCTGCTTCCAGCCCTGACCCAGCAACTCGCAGCATCTATTACACAACACATTTCCCAGCATCTCCATTTGGGAAACGCTGATCTCTAAACCAATTATCTCTGTACAGACACAAGTTATGTTTTGCAAAAGATAGAAGAGCGAGGCTCAAGGATGGATAGTTGCCACTAAAAATAGTAAACAAATGCCAGGTAAAACACATTGCAGAGACTGTACAGTACAACAGTTACTGTTTCTACCTCAGTATTTCAGAGCTGCTACAGGATGTCAAAGAATTTGATGCTGTTCTAACAACACAGTTCTCTATAATCGGAGACCTTGCCGTGTTTTATAGCCCTGATGTAGCAAAAATATCCTTAAAATCTGTAAAACACAAACGTCTTTGCCTCTCTTTCATCCTTATTCCTCTCTATGTTTAATAATCAAAATAAATGAGGAGCATAACCACAGTGAATTTCATTACTTTCACTCAATGTCCACTTAAAGAAGTTTACTTTTAGCGGGTCAATTTCCAATAAAAGCGAAGTGAGAGAGGAAAAAAAAACAAACAAACAACCACTCTGCTAGAAAACCTGCAGGAAGAACTGTGCTTTCAGTATATCAGGTCAGCTGAAGTGGAGTTGTTGGGTTTCTCATCTCAGGGCTTGCTTTTTGAATCTCGGCCTTAAAAAGTTTAAAAGAGATGAGTGGCTGATAGGAGTTTCCACCCAGAATCATGCTCTTTTATGATGAGGCAGAGCTTTGTGGAGTAGAGTAGTTGGTGATACTGTTCACCCTTCATCTCTCTAAACTGATTAAAAAAAAAAAAAAAAAACATTTATATTCAAATAACATAGATTAGAAGTAGAGACCTGCTTACCATTTCTCTCTTTGAAAGTCTGGGAAAGGAAGTGCATTTCATGGTTTGGGTATTTTTTTTTTTCCTCTGGTCCTATGCGAAATGTTAGCTTCATCAGTAAGCGTGCTGGTGCACTTTAAAAAGTGAAGAGATAGATTTGGGGTACTGAAGCTCAAACATTTGGAGTGGGGTAGGGAGTGGGGGGGGAGCGTTCAACTATTTAGGGTCATACTCACATGATTTTAGTTCCTGCTTGTATGAGTAAGAAATCTTCCTAGTTTGTTAGTATATATAACGTTCAGGTTTTTAGCCAGGCCAGTATGAGAACAAAGCTAGAAAGAAAAAGAATGAAGTCTTGTTTTTTTAAAAGGCATACAGCTGCTGGGTGAGATGTCTGTAACTGTTTTCAGAAGTAACAGGACTATTAGTGTCTGAATCAAACATTAAAGCTTGATTCTTCATAGGTGACAAAGTTTGCATTGGGTTTTGCTTCTCTGTAGGAAGGTAGTAGGAAGAAGTCCCGTTCCCTGTTTGTATGTATTGGATTGGATACTACTGTGAAAGGAAAATGGTTTACCTCATTTTTAAAATTCAGGCCAGAAAGTTGAAGAGAAATGATAGAGGGAAGGATCTGGACTACAAACGATCAGAGGGCTGAAAAAAGTTGGTTAGAGAAACCTATCTTTGTTTTTTGAAGCGTAGTTAGATACAGTAGCTACGGGAGAGCAGCAGGAGACAGATCTGAAATAATCAAGATGAATAGAAATGGGAATTCTTGTTCCTGGATGAGAGCATTCCTACATTCATTATTTTGTTTCCATTTAAAATGCCTGATACTTTTGAAGCTTTAAAACAAATATTCAGAATACAATAAATGAACTGATGTTCTTCCAGCTGTTCCTACTTGTACTTGGTATTTGCTTGTTACAAAGGAACAGTGATGCAAAGTAGCTGACGCTGTTTGCTTGGTTGGTGGATGCAACCCCATCATCTTCCGCGTGTGTGTGTACGTGTATCTCCCGAGAGAACTTCTTCTTTTCTTAACCTTTTTCCCCAATGGCAACTGACCCGCTGTGAGGAGAAAGGGACGCCGCACACCTACGCGGGTGCACACGCACTTACAGCCCCTCGGGAGGCACAGCTGTGGGGGTTTGGACAAGTTTAGCTGGATTTATGTTTTCCCATTGCCCAAGGAGCTCAATGATGTTCCTTCAACCACCGTTAAATTTTAACGCTAAAACATCCTCCGAGTTAAAGTGTTTAGTTTCCTGTGCCTTCAGGTGATCTCCGGGGTAGAGGGTGTCCTGGTCGATTGTGGTCTGAAGATGTAGGGTGGGGTTTTTTCTTATTGTAGTTTGAAGTATGGTTTGTGGGAATTGAAAATTCTGTGGGAAGCAGGTATATATGGTAACGTGAACTTCCACAAAACAGTTTTAATCCCAGTCATCTTTAAATGAGAGGTAGTTTTGACTTGACTTCTCTAAGATGCATATAGCAGCAAACACAGCTTGGATAAAAACAATCTGCCGTAAAATAAAGCTCATGTAAGGAGAGAATGAACAAAGCTACTCGTGGTAGATGCTAATCTTACCACGTAATGCATGTAGGAAAAGTGCTCAGGAACTCAAGCAATAAGGAAGAGATCAATTAAAAGTAATACAATTAATGCTAGTGTCAGTTTTTCTGCAAGTTTCTTTTTGGTTTTTAATCATGTAGTTGGAATTGCCTCAATCCTTTTGTTAGAAGAGGAAGCTGAGGGATTTGTTAACTCAGTAAATCCTAAGGAAACAAATTCTATTTTGGAGGCAGGGCTCCTGGAGTATTTCTGTCATTTGGCTTTGAAATAGGACAAGACCTATAGTGAAACTGAGAGTGGTTTCAGTCAGTTAGAGGGGTCATTTTATACTGCTGGGTTAATTTTTGTCTAGGTCCTGAAAAGGCAGTCAGGTGTCAGTTTGCATACACAAAGGATTATGTTTGCACATCTAAATCATCCTGTGTTTATAATGAACTGCCTCAGCGTTCAAGCCAGAGAGAATCTCTTTAACCTCTTCTCCCAAGCACTGCAGCTGACTGTTGAACACAAAAGATCTCCAGTAAGAGACACCTGTGGTTTTGGTAGGAGACAGATTGTGTTTAATACCTGGTCGGAAATTCATTAGTACACGCCTACAGCAACTGGGTGGTATGTGAGTAAGTTACCTGCCGCTTCTGAGCGTAATGTTCCTCTCTAATGACTGCTGGTTTGCTCTCGTGACGTTGTTCGGTGCATCAGCCAAAAAGCCAGAGATGACCATCTTGATCAGGTGGAATTGAAGGAGAGCCTCAGACAGATGTAGGTTTTATTTCTGTACGGATTCTAATTTTTATATCAAAGAACTTGCAATGAAAAGTTTTCAGAGATTTTGTCTCTGCAGTATTTTTCCACTTTGTTGAAGCCGTGTATTGTAGGACTGTACATGTGACCAGGAAGCATAGCAGGTGTGAGAACAGCCCTTCTCCCACAGAGTTCTGCTGGAGAGAGTGATGCAGCCTCAGAAACTAGAGTAGGGCAAAGATGATAGAAAATGCTGCTAAAGTTATCCTGCTGGGCTTACAGAAAAAGCTGAGAGATGCTTTGTGTGAAAGCTTTGCAAAGTATACATTTAGCAAGCAAACAAGTGGGCAGATGCTATTTACATTAGTTCCTCGGGATCTTTTTTCTCCAACCAAGCATATTTAGCATGTTATCTGGGTACTCTAGGTATTTTTGGAACATAATTTTGCGTATGTGACTCATGCAATAATATGTGATTAAACATGAGAGGCCACAAAACAAGACTTTTAGCACTAGATTCTGTTCTGTTTATGCAGAAGAAATCTGGTGTTTGCACTCACAGTTTCTTACGGGTGTGCACCAGCCGGGTAGATATTTTCTGATGCTTCCTAAAAATGTTGGCTGTTGAGGTCTTCGGATTGTTTTCTGTAATAGCTACAACTTCACCTGGGAGGTGTTTGCCAAAGACTAAATTACAGTTATTTTGGTGATTTCAGTAACTTGCCACTTGGCGATGAGGGTTATGTTCTTTCTATGGAATGGAATGTCAGGCTACAAACACCTTAGTTGTATGCTGAAGCTTTTGTTACGGTTTGCATGTTGACTTTTTCCGTAAAGACTGATAAAACAATAGCAAATTACTGATGAAAATAATGATTTGCAGAATATGTCTGGAAGATAATGTTATTGACTGGTATTTTTCATGCTGCTGAAATCCTGATGTATTAGGTAATGAAGTACAGCATGGGTGGCTGTGGCTGCTTTTTATCTCTGTCACTCATTTTTCGCTGAAATCTTACGATGATTTGATATTTGCTCAAATACTACAAATAAATATTCCCCAGTAAATATTTCTCTACAACTGAATTATGAACAGGTGAGCAATTTTCTAGTTTGAAAAATAATTGTAGCCTCATGGACCTCTTTTTCCTGGAAGTCATCTTGGTATTAAGTGTCCCTTATTTCTCCATTTTAATTTTTCTTCCATTTACTGCTTGCGTGGGATGGATGGCTAGATGTTGTCTTTGGAGCTTGTTAACAAGCTGAGTTGAACATCTGTCAAAGTGAAGTACTTGAGCATTCCAATTTTCTTTTTTATCTTTGCCTTTCTAGTTCCTGTAGAAGGTACAGGGTGACTCAGTTTTTCTTTACTGGTTTACTGATCACTGGCCACCCTCATAGGGTTTTCACAGTTCACTTTGGTGTGCTGGAAAACATGGCTCATCTTCATTGTGGTGGAATCTGAGGGCCAGTGATATGTTTCTATGTTCTAGTAGTTACTAACCTTATTTGAAGCATCTGCTTGCCTGCAGACATGAGTCTCTCGAAATAGTTGCTACAGTTATTTTCAGATGTTGCTTTGGAGAGCCTTTTTTAGTAAGATCAACGTAAGTAAAATTGTAATTCTTTCAGTAACGTCTACATGAAAGGAAATGACATTAATCTTTTATAATAGACCTAATAAATTCCTAGGAAAATTTCCAGGCTCTGCTGCTGGCCTCAGGAGAACTAAGCCAGGCTAAACTTTCCCAGTGTCAAGCATTTACACGTAGACCCATGAGAGAAGGTTAGGTATGTTGCACATCCGTAGTTGTCATTGTCAGCACTAAGTTGTTGTGGCTGCCAAGCACTTGTGGACCTCTGGAAATCAAGGTCTCCAAAAATAGTCAATGCTTGACTCCTGTTTTTATTTAAAGAAAAAATATTGGATTTTTTTTTCTTGGGCATCTTTATTTTGCCTTGTTATACTTCACAAGAAATCCATTAGGGTTCACTCATCACTCATTCATGATGAGAAGTCTCTTTCTTTTTTTTTTTCTTGTATAAAAAGTCAGTGTCTGCTTTTGCTAAACTGTGATAATGATTTCGCCTGAACTCTAAAGACAGAAGAGTCAGAACAAAGGCAGAAACAAATCAATACCTGATTTGAATAAATTTTGACTGCATGACTTGGACTTTGTAATTTTTAGTTGCTTGAGAGCAGGTCATGGAAAATCCTAGCTGTAGCCTGGCCTGGCCTTAGCCTTCTCCCTCAGCCTCCCCTAAGGAATTTTAAGAGTATTTTAGAAATTATTATTATGAGTAAAATAAGAGGGATCAGAGATGGGTTTTTTAACACCAGTGTTTTTCAAGTTTATCTATTGCTGTATATGGAAAAAAAAAAAATGTTCTGATCATGCTTCTGTGTTTCAGGACTTAAAATGGCTGGAGAAGATTCCTATATTATGGGAGTGTCTGATCCTCAAGTAAGTTGATCTGTGTGTTTTCAATAACCCTGTAATCTCTCCTCGCTCTCTGTTTTGGCTTCCTCTCATATTGTCCTGTCATTTCCTTGGCTGACAACAGAAAGATATAAAAGCATTCTAGCTATTGAAAGAAATCAGGTTTGGGGAAATCTAGAGTGTTTCATTTTTTTCTCTGTTTTTTTATGTGATCTGTAAAGTGTCTTGCCACTGGGAGATGGCTGAAAAGGAAAGGAAAGCCAGGCCTGCTGGAAGAAGCAATTGAAAAAATACTCAGTTTTATGCCCTGCCTGTAACACTTGCTCTGAAATTTCCTCTGGGGTGGACACTGGACTTTATCTGAAAACAGAGCCCCTTATGCCCTTGAAAGGCCCCTTTGTATCATTTTTGGTGAAATTTGCATTTGCCCTGGGGAGGATGGCAGTGTTCTTCACTCACACAGATCAGGAGGCCTGGCTCTTCTGAAGCTCCTCCTGATGTCATTAGGTTATTTCACAGTTCCTTTGAATTGTGAGAGTGGTGCTTGGGTGAAAAGTTTCGGTGAGAAATAGATCATTTCTACTCACCTTATTTTCCAAAAATAAACTCTTTTCTCCTTTATGCTCACTCCAGTTTGGGCGAAGACAGATTTATACCTGAAAACAGTTACAGTGAGTTAAGATGTGTCTGTAAAAACCAACCAACCAAAACCAACAAACACCCCCCCCAACTTTAATCTGGGTATACTGTTTTCTTGCATTAGAGCTTGTAAATACATTTATGTAAGAAAAATAGTCTAATGGGGTTCAGTCACACAAGTGGAAATGAAAACTCCCAGGTTCTCAGCAATGCCTTGGTCAAGATGTCTAGGGGGAGATGTTCAGAACTTACTGTATAAGCTCTTTTGAATATACAGTTGTTAGTGCATGTAAGCAAAGTGTGTGCTTAGAAACTGCTGAGCTTGGTGCACTCATGATACCGGTGAAACTTGGTCAGTACTGTCACCTTTGCTTGCACTGCTGTTGCCAGAAAATAATATTAAAAAAAGATATGAAATGTTTATGTATTGCACTGGGGTGTTTGCAGCCTCAATATTAGCAGAGAACTTTGAGTGTCTTCGCCAGTGCTTTATGAAATTACAACTATATGGAGTAATGACGAGTGTCTTGTCTTTCACTGTAGATGTTCGCAATGGATCAGTTCATGGGAATGAATGCTTTATTTAATAATACAAATTACATCACTTCAGACTTACCACTACGAACAGGTAGGAACCGTTGCTGTTTGATGATGCTATTGGCCGGCTGCTTCTTCCCAGTTTGTTTCTTTGTGAGGTTCTTTTCAGAGGCTTTTTTGTTCACACCTTGTAGTTCATAATATCCGCTCCCAAAGTTGTCAACTGACGTCTTTACTCCACCCGTATGCGTCTCTTTCTTACTGTCATGAAATTTTCAACAATGAGGCAGATCTGAAAGTTTCAATTAGTTAAAAGGTTTGAGTGACCAAAGAGCTTTGAGTGACCTCTTTTTATAAATTATTTTATTTTCTAAATTTGCATTTTCAGTGACCTGCATGTTTGTATTGCTGGTTTTCAGCGTGCAACATGTATTTTTTTTCTTTTGAACAGTGTTTCATTTGTTGTATTAATTCTTAAGGTGCTTGTTTTTCACTAATAAAATGTAGAGTGTATTCAACTTCCTGTAACATTCGAATCTGTTTTTCCTTCTTGGTGACTTCTCTGTTTCCTGTACAGTGGCAGCCGGGTATTAGAAGTACCTGACAATTTCCTGAATAATAACACTACTTTGAAAGTTTAGAGTCAAATTTTGCAACCAGCTGCTGAAAATAGGTAAATAGTATTCTGCAGAGGTCTGATACACAGTCTTCCAGTATGGTTCCAGAAGAGAAGTATCAAATCGAAGTGTGCTTCATTTCAGCTGCTATTAGCTGCTTGATCAGCCTTGATCTGGTTTTGCTTATTAAATTTCCTTATGAGTATTTGCTTGAATTTAGAAAACTGTTTCTCCTGCTTAGTTTATTAGAAAAACTGATAGGAAAGGATGAAGGAAATAAAAATTTAAGTGTATGAGGTTTTTCTCAATATAGATCTCCAGTAATATATTTCCAATATAGCTATTAATATCCTTCAACATAACAGCTTTCTGTTGTTGATGTTTGACTCCGTTGCATCAGGAGGCAGTGCTGGTATCTTCTGTATCGCAGATGGCTTTCTTTTGTTGAAAATGCAAATCACTTCTGTTGGCAATATTTGATACACTTTACAGCAGTGAAGGTGTGAAGGGTAAAATGAAATAAGCAATTAGCTTTTCACTTTGTAAAATTGCACCCTGAAGTAGTAGTAAATGGTGATTTAAAAATAGAAATTAGGGCACGCTTACTGTTTCAGTGTTTCCTGGTTTAAGCCATACTTTAGTTTTCTTGACTGAATAGTAGCAAGGAAGGATGAAGAAACACATACCATACTGATGATTTTGTTTCAAGATAAAATGTTCTGATGAGCAAAGCTTTTAACGAATTTGGAGAAACATCCAACGAAGTAATGTTGCAATCATTTGTTTGCAGTGTGTTTTTATTAAAGGCAGAAAAAATTGTTTGGTAAGATTCATCTGTGCAGGCTTAAAGGGCTTGTGCTTTTGTATACCAAGAGGGTTTTTTCACTGTTATCCCAGAGCTTCTGTGGAACAAATAAGGTTCTTGGAATTTTGATTTCCCCATAATGATCTCTCTCACATGTACCTTTTACTCCATACTCCTGCCAGATTCATTCCACAGAAATTATTCAGATATCTGGTCCTGTCTAAACTGGAAATCAGCTGTTTTTAAAGCCATGTTGGGGAGTCAAGAATTCACTGAGTTCTGCAGTCACAGAAAACTCTCTCTAGGCTAAGTTTGGCTCTATCCTTAATTTGCAAAATTACTCAAAAAAAGGCTTTTTTTTTGTTTTTAAGTAGCACTGCTCTTGTCTACTGCTGCACTACAGGTGGCAAGTTCCCTGTGTACAAAATGGGAATTCATAAAGGATCATGGATTTGGGGTTATTACAAACAAAAAGTTTGATGCCATAGTTTGATTTTGTTTCTTGAGTAGTATCACTATAATGGTCATTATTATGGACTATCAGTTATAAGGCAGTACAGGAATTTATATATCATGTTTTCCTTGTTTCTGAGCCGGAACCAATAATTTCTTTCTACGCAGGAAGGTTAGTTAAAAATTCACACAGGATTTTCCAAAAATACTTCCAGCTGAGATATGGAGAGGGCGAAATAAGTGTTTGAAAAAGAATTTTTCTCTAGGACAGTTGGCTGATTTAAACAGAAAGAACCAAAGACATTACTTGTTCCTCAGGATTTGGTGTAGTGCCTGCATCTCTCAGTCTGTGCATTCATAAAAGCACAATGTCAGACTTACTACATCAGTGGGCAGATTTAATATATAACCTTGGATTGCCATATCATGCCAGCATAGCTGAATCAACAAATAGCTGGGGAATTTGGGGACTTTCTGATGATTGATCTTCTGCTGTTACGTTAATATTTACAGTAATAGTAGAAAACCTTTGAGATGTCGGGACAAGGATTTTCTCAATGAGGCTGTTGGTGCTCAGGTGTCTGCTCACTTCTTTCTCTGTCTCTCATATGTCAGTTTTAAGTTAATACTATTAGGCTTGGTTATTTTGGCTCTGAAGCTGTAATAGTGACATGGTTGAAGTTCTACATTTACATCTAAATCTAGAAAGAGAAGTAGTCTCTGCGTGCCTCTGTTGACAAAGGGATGTATCTATAACAAGTGCTGTAACAGGGAAACTACAGGACTGAGCTGGGTGTTAAAAACACCAGCAGCAGCAGCCCCTTACTTGGCTCATTGCAAAGTTTCCTTAGGTACTAACCCTCAGTGGCATCGGGGATGGAGGGACCATTATCCATGGCACAGAGTTAGGCAGTGTAAAAGCAGATATGTGTCAGTGTGATGTCCGCTGTGTAGTGGAGGGACAGATCAATGCCTTAAATGAGAGAGGAAATGGGGAGAGCTCTGAACAAAGCTTTTTATAGTTTTGGGTGTTTCTTCCTGATTATACAAGGCCATCTACAAGCGTGGAACGTAGCAATCTGTGTGCCAGTTAGAGATGGTTTGGGGAACTGGTTAATTGTTTTGAGTTTAGGGGCTCTGATCTAGCTAGCTGTTGGCATAAGGTGGTGTGGTTTCAAACCTGTGAAGTTGAAGCAGGGCCATCAGCAGCTGAACAGTATTGCCTGGAGGCTGCTAAAATTGCAATTTTCTGGTGTTTCTTTAACCTCCTCTGCCCAACCCCGTGATGAGAAATGAGAAGGGCGTAGAGGGGAAAAAGAAGGCACTTAATAAAAAACTTTATTTCATATTTCTTCAGAGAGAGATACTGTTAGAGATTCAAGGAAGCCTGACCATTAGGTGAGCATTCATTTTCCCTGTCCCATAACAGTGGCCCTAATCCTCTGAAGCATGAGCAGACTTGCATAGTGCCTCTGGTGTTTTTTCTAGATCTTCTGTGTTTCTATTTTGAAGAGTGAACTGAGGGAAGAGAGAGGTTAAGCAAAGCCCGTGTGTTGCTTGCTTTAAACATCACACTTTGAACACTGCAAAGCCAAGATGCGAGTTCCTGTGCAGGAATCTCTGACGAGGAGGCCATTTGTACAGCAGGCTCTCAGGAAGGATAAGACATTCGATCAAATTCTGAGCAGCAAGGTACCACTGCCAGGATGGATACAAGAGGGCTGATGTTGGATTTAACAGTCAAAACCCAGAGGCTCTGAGTGTTTTCATCCCTTGTGCAAAGCAGCACACAATTATGAGGTTGAGATGCTTGTTCTGGGGACCCACTAACAGGACGTGAGAGGGGGACTTGACCACACGTGAATGGCTTCAGGTACTAGGTAAGCTGTTAGATAAAGGACCCCCGTAGACCTACAGTGCTGCCAGGCTTGCAGGGATATCCCATCAGCCTCACAGGCCCCTTTTTTCTTGACTTTGCTACAATGGGAAGAAGGAACCAAGAGGGAGCTTAAGATAGGTGCTCCTTTGTGTGTGTGCAGGGTGAGGCCTGTCAAGAGGAAGAAAGAATGTAAGTGGTGGGAGTGTCAAGATGCAGGAGGGCCTGTGACTCAGGCAGGAAGGAAAATGAAGAAATGTAGCAGTTGAAGAAGACGTGGGGAAGTGGGACTGTGACTCAGGCTGGAGAGGAGGCAGTGGGATGCGAGTCGGTCTGTGGCAACCCAGGCGAGAAGACAGAAAAGGAAGCACTGAAGCGTACCCAGGATGTGGCAGTCTGTGCTGAAGCCCCTCCAGGCTGGAGGACAGATTCTTTCAGTCGCAGTTCTTAGCCCTGCTGGCTGCAGCAGTGCCAGGCAAATCGTGAGGAGTGCTCCTGGCAAAACTTGGCTCTTGGCAATCGTGAGAGTCATCCCTGTGTACGGGCCAGCTCTGTGACTGTGCCACTTGAGCCTCTCTGGAGGGCAAAAGTAGAACTTAAGCTGTGCATTAAGTACCATTCCTCCTTGCGGTCATTTAACACATGAAGGGGGATTGTGCATTAAGCAACAACTTGAAGCAAGCAATTTTCCAGCCTGGACTAGGGATGCGAAAGATCATCACAGATCTCATTGTTATTTGTTCCTCTTACAAGGTGTACGTCTTCAGGTTCCTGCTGTCTCTCCGCTTAGAGCAGGCGAGCCTACTAATAGAAATTAAATACTAAAAACTTCCCTGGGCAAAACACTAAGCATCTTTTCCCCATGGGAAAGGGTGAGAGAAAGAAGGAAACACTCACGGCCAGTGTTAGCCTGTCTGTCTGATGTACTTCTGGGAAGTATTCAGAGTTCAGTGAAGACAGCTGTATAAAGCCTTTCACTAAGTAAAATCCTTTCTATAGTCAAAATAATATGCCTTTTATGTTTGGAAGTTACCTGGAATATTGCTGCTTTGCTTTTTAAATAGCATTTCAAATGTAATTAAGTGCCTTGCATTAGAGTGCCCTCTCTGTACTGTTACTTGGGTCTGCCTCAGATGCTATACCAGAGAGTTACGTAGTCTCTGTGAAAATGTGTAGTAACAAACCCCAGAGGTTAACATGAGCCCTCAAAAAACCTTAGGTTTAAATACATTGGTATATGATCTATATAATCTGGATTAATGATAATAGACATCTAATTTGCCTCCGTTAATTTACACTTCACCTCTTTTGCACTTTCCAAGTATTAGTAAGATCGATTTTATTTATTTTTTTGTATCAGTTCATTTATGTGCCTCTTAGCAGCTTTTTTTCAAAGTGGGCCTAAGAGCCGCAGGCTGAAGTTTTAAATTTTCCTGAGTTTTCACAAGTACCATGCAAGGTGAAACCATTTCAGCAGCACAGAGAGTTCCCCTCGAGCTTTCCCATATGCCAGTGTAGTGTATATCCCTCTCGTAGGAGTTGGAATTTCCTTGGAAAGTTGGAGTCTGTGTCTGCTGCAGCCACTTAGCACTTGGATAAGAGTGCTTCCTTTCTTGACTGTTTAAGAGAAAGCAGTAGCATTTTGCACCTATATAACCCAACATATACACCTCGAAAATGAATTCCTCCAGAGAGAACAGCCAAAGAATAATTACTTGGCAGGTCCTGCCCTGCAGGCTTGGTTGAAAGATGAACTGCACAGTTGTATTTTAGGTGCATTGTTTCTGCCAGCGCCTGGAAGATACAAGGCCTCTGGATTGTTGAAGTATAAAATTTTAGATGCCTAAAGCCATGAGGGTTAGAAGCGTGTGAATAGGGGTCTTAAATTTAAGTGCTGATAAAAGGCTTAAACCCAACTCAACTCATCTTGACTCTGTGTTACAGACAAAAACTGAAACGTAAAACCACAACAAAGTTCAGTATTACCCTACGTCTTTTAAATTTTCTGAAGCACAAACTGTTTTTCATGCTTTCTAATGTGAGATGATGTTTATATGGTCTTGAAGAAATTGTTTTGCGTGAGTTCAGGATTTTAGTTGTCTCGCTGTTTACTTTTTCACAGGATGAGTGTTGGACTTGGGAAATAAATGATCTTTATATGTGAAATTTGCGATCTAACTTTGGCACGAAGCTAAATCAGTTGCTGAGTCAGGTAACTTCAGCTGCAAAATACTGATTCCATCTATTAGCATAGTTATCAACAGTTCTGTTTCGAGAGAAGCCTGTTCAGCTAAGACCTGTCCAGAGTAAAGACGTGAGGTTCTGTTTTATTAAGGTGAAGTGGTATTGAGGAGCTAAGCTGCATGTAGTCATACTACGAATTAATGAATACTCTGCAATTTTTAATTATTAGGGAATGCTAGGCATATTGGCAAATTAAAGTTGATGCAAGTCTAGTTCTGAGCTCAAGCCAACTACTACCCAGTTGAGGCAACTGGATGGCGTGGTATTAGGAGATGGTGCAGTTGCTGGGAGGCAGATCCCACCTGGAAGTCGGCAGGGCAGGCTGTGCCTTATTTGCTTGCAGGCTCTGCCTCTTAGCTGTGCCTTGTCTGCTTCAGAGGTTTCACAGTCCCAGTGAGCTTGCTTCATTCCTGAGCATTAATACCTTCCATAGAGTAGGGCGATGATACATAATTCTAACAGGGATATAGCTGGCAAGATGTTGTGTAGGTGAACAGTGAAGCTGTCATTTGAGATCTGTTTTGCTAACAGTTGGTTTTTACCACTGAAATCCAAATCTTCTCTGCTTAGCAAGAGGCAGGAAAGAAATAATACCTCTTGGAACTGCTGTTTTCAGTCAGGAGTGGCTTGCATTTAGGGAAGTATCTCACAGCCATCCACCCAGAGAGCTTTCCTCCTTGATGTAAATAGTACAAACGGAGTCAGAGCTAAACTTTGATCAGGTGATGAATTCTTAACTTGGGTAGCACTGGGTTCTCACTGGATTTAGGACCTGCTCAAGGGCTATTTAAACTGGTAAATTCTGATTGGGATTCATGGTGTGAAGTTAGCCACTGTTCAGGGAATGGTGCAAGACTGAAGGATTTTTAAGGAAGCCTTCTTTGAAAGACACAAATAGAATTTTAGTAAAGCATCGTCCTGTGTATTGGCATCATGCTCAAAGGTGGATCTCAGTATAGAGTCTGCATCTCTAGGCAAATAGAGCGTGTTCACTGTTTGTAGAGGCTCAGCAGAACAGTATAATTAGAAGTGTATCTGAAATTATTAGAAGAATGTAAATAGTTTAGCCTGTTCAATTCCAGGGTTTTTTAAAAACAGCTCTGACTGTTAGGGCATGTTGAGACAGTTTAAATTCCTCCTATATTCCCATACCTCAGAGCTTCCCATTGGCTGTCTCTACGCTTTCAAAAGCACCTATTCAGTAGGAAGCCCTAGGGCCAAAAGCTGTGAGTATAGTCTTTAGAGCCCAAGGGGTTTAAATACAGAAGTTAACCTTAGCTCAGGAAGGCCAGGCTGCTTGTCACTGGCAAGGGGAGGATCCTGTTCTTACCCTTGTGTGTCTTAACGGAGTGATCAGAGTTGCCCATTTACACCCTCTGAGATAAAATTAACTTCTTTGAATTAATCCTTCCCTTTCTTACTCCACTGGTCATAGGGAATGTTGAAAATGAGAGACTGCCAAGTGATTAAATTATTTATTAAAATGTAAGTTCTGAAGATGCATAGGTGCTTTCAAAAATTTTATCTCAAGACATTCAAGGGCATCAGTTTTACCCCTGGAAGTGATATGTCATAGTAATACACACATAATTTCTATTATGACTTCTCTTTCTTTCATGTTAGCAGATGGACCATATCTTCAAATCATAGAACAGCCAAAACAGGTAAGAACTCTACATTTTGAAAATCTTTAACATAGCTATGTCACTGTATTCAGCTTTGAATAAAATTATGACTGAAGAGGAAAAACAGAGTATTGAAGATCTTAAACTCTCAAAACAAATATGGCACTTAACCATGAGCGGTTTTTCCTCTCACTTTTGTAGTTAATCGTTTCCTGTTTTGTTCTGTTTTCATCTTTGTATCTCTCTGGAAGTGTCATAAGACTGAAAAAACCCTGAGGGTTTTTAAAAAAAAAAAAAAAAAGTCTTGCTAAGTATAGAGTCTTCATTTTAGAAGTGACTCTTGCAGTACCACAGTATTTTGAAGTCTAAATGATTAGACTGTACCTTGAAGTTTTTTAGAATTTGTTTCATGTTTCTTGAAACACACGAAAGAAAAAATAAAACCATTTCATTGTTTTCCCAAGTTACAGGAACTTTTGACTTTTGCTTTGTCATTGTAAAGAAATTCTGTTGCCCTTTGAGATTCCTTTCATCCCAGTTGGCTGTTTTGAACAACCCAAGAAAAGTGAAGATAAATACTTGAATGTAACTTTTTTGGTGACTGTAGCAAACACTTATGCTCCCCTGACAGTATGAAAGTCATGCCAACACACCGGTTACTTTTCATGTGACTGATGTACAAAGTAATTTTGGGGTGAAGATTCCCTTGAAGTGTGCCAGGATATTGCTCCCCTTTCGCTGGTGGCATCAGCAGTTACAGGTATTCCCCCTCAAGCTGTTACAGTAAGGAGACCACTGTTTCTTGCCTCTCCCAATCAGTTGCCCAATCCTACCTTAGGGAGCTGGTAAGTAGACAGAGACTAAAAGCTCTCCCATCCTCTTCTTGGCCTCCTGCAGAAGCATGCTGCAATCCAGCCCTTCTGGCAGGAGTCGAGAGAGAACATTTGTTTCAGCCACACACCAAAGACATTTTTGTGCTTTAGTGTCCTTCCAGGAATAGGGACACTTCATGGTCCTGGGTGAAACTGCAGTGTACTGTGAACTCTTGGAAGAATACACTGCCTCTTCCTTGTTTTAGTTCACCCCAAATCAGGCTGTGTCTTTGCATGGTGGAGCCTACAGTGTGCAGCACCTAAGGAGAAGCCATTGTTTCTGTGCGTGACTTCTCGGCAAGCATCAGTCAGTAAGCTTGCCATCAGTAAGCTTGCTCATCATTTTTTTTACTCGAAAATCTTTTAAACGTATTTCAGATCACATCTACATCATTTCACTTTGCAAATATTTAACCTGTACCTGCAAAGGAAAAACAAACTTCCTGAGTCAAATAGGGTCTGAAACTCCTAACTGACAGCTGTGAGGTTGCAGCTCCTGTAGTGCAGGACCCCTGTGGCAAGCTGGGCAGTGGTTTGTAACATGGCAATGAGGGTGATTCATCAGCAGAGCTGTGCCTGCGATCATTTCTGGAGCAGAGACAACTTACATGTGAAAACATAGCTAGTGAGGACAGTAGCTGGGGAAGGCCCCATAGATAGCTGCTGGCTCTGCTGGATGGAAGGTATGGAGGTGAAGAGAGACGGCTGTTCTCATTGTGTTGTGGCTGCAGAGGTTGCTTTGCCTTTTGGACAACTGGAGTTCAAGCTCAGAAAGTTGTAACTTTTCTGGTTGTGGGCTGTTGGGCGAGTCTTGTTTGTGTGCACGTTCACTCACCTGTGCATGTGCCATTTTTACCAGTTCTGTTTCTAAACAGCTTTCAAGTTTCTTTTCCTTTATTTCCACAGAGAGGGTTTCGTTTCCGATACGTATGTGAAGGGCCTTCACATGGTGGTCTTCCTGGTGCTTCTAGTGAAAAGAACAAAAAATCATACCCTCAGGTCAAAGTAAGTACGTAACTCATTACTTGTGCAGAGGGAACGCTACTGTCCTGTGTATGTGTGTAGCACCTCACTACACATCAGCATGAACTTGTATGAAATTACTGAGGACTGACTGCATTTTAATCCCAACTCTCAAAGTGATTTTGAAAAGGAAGTTGGCTTCAGATTTATGGAGTTACTTTGGCAGTGTATTTATCCAGAGAAATTGAGCAGTAAGCTTTCCTGAACCTACCACCTCACTGCCCTCATGCAGACTAATGAAGCTGTTCCTTAAGGTGCCCTTTGAGCCTAACGTAAAGCCCGAGCTCCTCAAATACTCCACTTCTGGCATACTGCAAAGCATGTCTGGTCTGTTCTTCCACTTCCCTCTAAGGTGCTATTTACCAAGTTTTCATTCTTATTCTGTACATGTTACTCCTTACTCAAGATCTCTGGGACACTCAGTGCTTAAGGACTTAATTCCTTTGAAGTCAAAGGAAAGCTTCTCATTTTCTAGGAGCAGTGTTATGTTCAGGTGTTCACTCAACATTTTTGGGGGGCTTTTTTCCCTGGAAAAAATTCAAAGGTGCTAATCAAGGAAACATTGTGTGCTAGCACAATATGAAGATTAGAGCAGTGGTGATTAATCATTCTAGGATTAGAGAAGAACTGTCTTTGCCCATGGTTCTTGCAGCAAGTTCATGGTTCTTGCAGCAAGTTCTTGCTCTGCGGAAATGCGGAAAAGATACGCTGTGTCTTTTCAGTACTTTTTTAAGGTAATAAAAGTCTTAGTGATGGCATTGTGTTAACACCTTTGAACTGTTGTCCTAGAAATTGTCTCATGAGGAATGGGGTTAATCTGTTTTAATTCCGGCTTTATCTCTCACTCCCCTCTTTATGGGAAGAGGAGGGCAGAGTGGTGAGCAGTTGGCCTCTGTCTTGGTGCGTGCCACTCCTCGGCTTTCTCTGCAGCCTGTGTGGTTCTTCTGCAGTTCTTGAGAAAGGCTGGAGTTTGGAACAGTTGCATCTCCCTAATGAATCAGTATGAGCATGACTCAATGGAAAATAATCAGCACTGGCTGAGATAGCCTAGGGTGTTAAGTCTTGCGAATTGAGAAGAGGCTGGGGAAGCTGATTTTGTGTAGCCTTGCAAAACTCCTATGAAAAAATACTAGCCCAGGCAAAGGATCTGCTTGCTTTTCCCTTAGCTATTGTGACGGTAGTGATGAACCGATGAATGAAATTTCACTGGTGTGTTCAGATATAAAATAGCTCAGCTGAGCCAGATCTTTGGATTCCCATCCAGTCTTTTATTGATAATGATACAAATGATACTTTATAAAGGTATGATGGGTTGCACAATAGCATGACAAGGAGACACACAGTGAGGAGTTACATAGGAAATGGAGTGCCTCTGTGAGTAAACTAGAAAGGAAAATGCTTGGCTTTCCATCAAACTGTCTATTTTCATTGATCATCAGATTTTAATTTCATCTAAAGCTTCCCCCCACACACGTGTGTGTCCCTTCCCCTCCCTTCCTCCCTCTCTCTTGTCCTACTGTGTGTATCTGGGGTTTTTCTAGTACAAATCCCCACATGGCAACACCTGCTGGGAGAGGCTGGCAAGGGAACACAACAAGTAAGTTCCTCAAGGCCATTGCTTGTTAGTGCCTGTTCTTGATTCAAGTGGTGCCAGGAAAGACAGAAGTGTTTCACACCTTTTCCTGTAAGTCTCTTCTGTGTTTTGTCAAAGGGTGCTCACCTTGTTGTAACTGAAATGAGCACAATTGAAGATTGCTGGGTTTTGTTGGGTTTGTTTGTTTATTTGTGTTGTTTGTGTTTTGGGCTTTGTTTTTGTTACTTCTGTGCCAAGGCTTTCAGCATAAAACTTCCATTAGTTGACGACAGTGCTGTGAAAGGACGGTAGCACGAGCTTTGGCTGTACTGTAAAAAGGAGATTTTGTGATATGTCTTTAAACATTGGTTGTGGTGTAGTCAGCACAGCTCTTACTGGGATCTCTCTTCTGCTTGGCCAACTCTACACAGAAAGCTGACGTAATTTACCAGTAGCTACCACAGAATATCCAAAAAATACACATCTTCAGTGCACAAAAAAGCAATGCAGTCTCCCTACTCCCTTTTTTTAGGATTATGGATTGAAGGCCAAAAGAAAAGACATTTATCTGGTATAACCTCTTGCATAATGTAGACTGTTCAACTTCACCCTGTTTGGCTTTTTTTCCTGCACCCAGTCCCGGTCTTGTAGCTGAGCTCGACCATATCAAGATAGATCTTTAATTTAAAGGCTGGTGTGCTGATGCCTTTGCTGTGTCTCTAAATGAGATGATATTTGACCACCTTCTGTCTAATGTATCAGGAGACGGTGTAGGTCAGGAGTTAGTGTAGCAGTTCTGTAATGTCAGTCTTACACTTAAGACAAATCTGCACTGGTCAGCAAGGTGGAATTGATTTATAGCCTCTTGCTCTAACAGCAGAGTCATGACAAATGGAGTCCAGGTAATAGTACTATTTTTCTATAATATCAAAAATGGGATTAATTAATCTTTATGGTTTATGGAATTATATTCCTTTGTTTAACTCTGTATTTGCTAACAGGAACCCTAATAGCATGTGCAGAACATCTTACACTTTTCAGAGGATTTTATATAACTTTTCAAGTACTTATGGAGAACAGAGACCTTGCAGATGCTGAACATGTTACAATCAACTTACATTTCATGACATGTATCATGATTATAGGAGAAAGCTACCTAAAATTCTTCATTTAAATTTAATTTTCTTTTGTTTAGTGTTAAGTAATATGACATTGGAAAAATTTCCTATCTAAACCAGTTTAAATCAAAGTGCCTGAGCTGCTTATTCATCGTTAGCTTTTGTCCGGGAGACAAAACAATCAGTAGCATGAGAAGAAAGAATAAACCTGGATTGTCTAATATTACCACCGTGTTACTTGTTTAGGTTTTTTATTCATGATTTGCTTGTTTCTCTCAGATTTTCAAATATGTAAAACTTGCACAGAAAACTTCCACTGGCCACATGTTTACCACGCGTGACCTGATGTACATACTGATGTTAGCGTAGGCATGTGCATGTTTTACGCTGGAGTACTCGATCCAGTTTTGGGTGTGAAAAGAGTTTGCCGAAAATAGCGGTGTGAAGGAAATGTCCTGAATTTTCATCTCCTTGGGGGCAAATCTACGTGGGTGGTTCAAGTTGCGTACTCTCTGTGAGCGGGTGTAAATCAGCTCCAGCCCAGAGACTGTGATTGCTCAGGGGTGTGCCCGAGCCAAGGAGCACCTTCTCCCTGCCGACGGGTTTGGACGTTGCGCAGTTCAGCTTGCGATTCGAAGCTGTGTACTGGTTAGGCAGCCCTGAACCCAGGCACCCCAACAGGAGAACTGCCCTTCAGTCGTGCCCTGCGGCTATCCTAAATTATACCTCAGTTTCGGGGATTTCAGCACATACTTCAAGTTCAGGAGGGGAATTTATGGAAAATTAGTCAAGGTACTTTGTAGATGAGCCTTCTTGGTGAAGAAAGGAGAAGCATATTTGCTTCTTCCCCCCCCCAGGAATTAAATTGCAAAGTGATGGATCACTGATTACAAGTTCAAAAAATTCACTTAACGGCCAAGTTAAGGAATAAACGTGAGACAAGAATGAGCAGACATTTTCTTATAAATCTTTATCCCTCTTAAAATCTTGTACTAAACCAAGTTCAGCCAAAGATTTGTGCTTTTTACTGCTGTGGTTAATTCAACTGAATAAGGGCACCGAGTCCTTTTAGCTGAGCTCCTGAAGCA
>JAAGNO010012911.1:61446-79142 GCA_033439905.1 Ceryle rudis | reverse complement strand
AGATTTGTGCTTTTTACTGCTGTGGTTAATTCAACTGAATAAGGGCACCGAGTCCTTTTAGCTGAGCTCCTGAAGCAGAGCACTTAACTCCGTATTCTTGACCTGACAGTGACTTCGCATTCGGAGGATCAGATGATCTTCAGCTCTCATTGTTTTAAATTACTGTACAGACCTCTAAGCAAACACTCAGTTACCGAAACGATTCTTCATACCACATCTGGAATATTTTGTGCTAAACTAGCAACTGGAAAAAAAATAAAGGCTGATATTCTGTGAAATCCCACTGCTTATAAAGCACGAGTGATGCCTCATCTGCGGAACACTGTTTGTATGTGCATATTGAGGACAGCACTAGTCACGCTGAAGCTGAGGCAGGGCTGGGGCTATAGTGGCTGTAACGAAGTGATTAGAAAAAGAAATGGGTATTCTTGTAGTTGCTGAGTTTGTAGGTTTGACACGGTCTTTTCCATTATTTGCTTTCTGCCATTGGTCAGTTGGTTTCACTTCTTGCTTGTAAAAATAACTGGAAAAAACATCTTTGAAGTAGGAAAATGTTCTTAGGAAGTTTTAGTAAAGTTTCAGAAAGTATAAAAAAATGGCTGGGGTCTGGATTGCAGGAGGATGTGAAATAACTGAAAAGTCTTTCAACTCTTGTTTTGAAAATTGACTCGATTTCAAGTTCACAGGGTCCTTTTAATCTCAGACAAATCTCTCAGACAGAAAGAGCAGATAAATGTGAGCCTGCAGCATTTTAACTTTATCAGATTAGCTCAGTTGAACGCCGCTTCAGTGCAGGATGTGATCAAGTATTACGGCTGTGCTCTTCCTAGGAACTCCGTATTTTCTTTTCTCTCCCCTATCTTTAATTTGAAGTTCAGTAGTTATTTTTTTCAGATCACAGCTCTGATTTCGAGCAGTACAGCACCCACGTGCTATCCCCCTCCCATGTTGAGTGTAAGTTTTTGCGTCAACACCATCATCCTTAGGTTTCTGTAGATACTCAGCACTTTAATCTCCTGTTTACCTTTTACTGCCTTTGACAGTGGTTTTTAAGTTCTCACTTAGATGGTGAGAGCTATTTGAGTATCTTAGTGCCAGAACAAACTGTAAGTTATTCTGAAATTGTGACGTCAGTGATTCACAGACACTGAAAAATTATTTCAGACCTAATTTATGGTACATAAGGATATCTGACCATTGAGGTTATCTTGCTGGGCACCAAGATAACCTGGCTATCTGAAAATCAAGTAGGAAAGGCTGTCTATAGAAGCATAGGTAGGAAACAGTTCAGGAACATTCTGTAGCCTTTGCAGCATAGGACATCAAACTGGGTGACAAAAATAGTCCTTTCTTGCCTTATGACCTACATAAGGTATTACGTTTTAAGAACGCTTTTGTTTTTCCCCTGAGAGAGACTACAAAGATCATGCTGAGCTGAGTAACAGGGGGAGATTGCAATCTGGTTACCGCTGGAGTTACATGTTCTGCTTTCAGGGGCTGGAAAGTCCTTGACGTGCAGCAGTCCTGCCTACAGTTTCACTGTGGTTTCTACAGCTGATGAAGGATTATCTCAAACTTTTCTGATGTGATACGAGAACATGCATGTTACTCATAATGGATATAATGCTGTAGATGTGCTGGGAACTCTATAGCAGGGAAAGGCTCATTTAGTGAGGGATAAAATGAATTTTTTTTTTTTTTTAAGCCCCCCTTCTTGGGAAGTTAATTGTAGTAGTGGTGGTGACATGTAGCACCAGACGCAGTCATTTCCATTTTCAGATGACTTTATGAAAGTTACGCAGGGATCGCTGCATTGTCTCACTGCTGGTCTGTGTTGGAAATGGTGAAACAAGGAGTTCGGCATCTCTCTGTTTCGGTCCAGGAGGGATTACAGTTTGGAAACGGGAGGGGAGCACAAGTACCCTGTTTTAGAAACTGCTGCTTGTAAACTGCACATCGACACGGTGTCGTACAGTTGACTAGCAGGCAGTGCATGATGGGAGGACTCTTGCATCCCTGTTCCTCCTGGAACAGCTTTTTCATAAGGGGGATTTTTTTTCCTTTTAGCAGTGAATAAGAAGACGGGGGAGGGCACGCACTATGTATGCAGAGTGTTTCAGCTGTGATGGAATGCGTTCAAGAGAGGGGTTAACTAGAGTGAAGGAAGTTAGCAGGACTTAGTAATGTGGTGAAGTTGTGGCAATCCCTGGTTATCAGTATTTTATCAACAATATAACCTTAAGTATTTAGTTTATCACTGATTCATCACTTTAATGTTCATAGTGATCCTTTTAATACCTCGGTTGATTAGATCTATAAGCTGCTGTAATACAAAGAACTTTGCCCAAGGCAAATTAGCAGAAAAATTAGAGGAGGAGGGAAAAAAACCCCAACATTGATAAAAGGGTTAATTAAGTGAATTGGAAGGGAAGGTAATGTTTGCTTTTTAAAAGTGGGGTAGTTTTATATTCGGCATAGTTTGAAAGTGGTGTGTTACCAATAACTGAACTTGAAGAGTAGTACTTGTGAAGAAAGAAAATGAAGTTCTAAATAATATATGTAAAGCAAAGAACTTGCCAGTAAGTCTGTTATTAGTAGTTTTAGGATTTTTTTTGAGGCGTTGCTTGGCATTGCAATTTTGCAAGCTATTAAAAAAAAAAAAACGGTGATTAGAAACTATAACGGGCAAAAAGGCTCTGTAGTCCTCCAGAGCTGGCTATACTAACACACCTAGTTTATCACAGTTCCAGTCCCGCAAAATCTTAGATGGGAATTGAGCACATTTCCTCATGTACGCTGAAGGGAAATATTTACTGGAGCGGGTAATGCGTGTTGATGTGGTATATTGAACTAACAACAAATAATTTTAAGTGTTTTCAAATTGGGCAAAATAACGTGGGAGTTTTTGTTGAACACATACATTTTCTGTATGCTTCTTAACGTGTAACACTGTTTATTGTGGATTCAATGTACTAATTGAAACTTAAGGAGAATGATGTGGAGTAACAGGCCAGAATGTAAAACTGAGATTCGTGATATGGGAAGGTGAAGGTTGCTTTCCTTTAGCTTTGTTTTATTTCTCAACTTTTTTGGTCTCTACCCCTGCCATTTGTATGTCAAGTTTAATTACAAAAAAGAAGGTTTGTTTGGGGTTTTTTGTGATGATCTAGTACAGTTACTTTGTCATTTGTATTTCATGAGGAAATGCACAAATATTTCTTCTATGTAAGTTCATTTGTACTTAACTGACAGAAAATACTCAACTGGAATCATTACTTGTTCCATTAATAAAAACCCCAGACAAACAATCCCTCTCTTTGTTACATTTATTTACAGATCTGCAATTATGTTGGACCTGCAAAAGTAATCGTTCAGTTAGTTACTAACGGGAAGTACGTCCATTTGCACGCTCACAGCCTGGTGGGTAAATTTTGTGAAGATGGAGTATGCACAGTTAATGCCGGACCTAAGGATATGGTTGTAGGGTAAGTGTCAACTCCGTTGTACAGATGTGCTAGGGGAGAGAGAACGCAGTGTAAACACTGTAAGAAGCAATACAAAAAACTGCTAAGAGGCAGCTAAATGGACTAGCCTTCACACTCTGATCTGTGTTTTGCTTGTATCTTAAATAGAAAAATAAATGGGGTTTCTGTTTACCTTTGTAGAGTTTGCCCTGAGCAAGCTAAATAGGTTGAAGCAACTGAATTTTCAGCGAGAATTCGTACAGTTCCAGTCTCCTGGTGCAGTCCAAATTTGTGTTGTAAGCCGACTCTTTAAAATGTAGGTAGTTTGAATCAAAGAGAAGGAGCTGTAAAATTACAGGGGAAAAAAAAAAAAGCTTTGGTTACCATTTTGATCAATATTTTACTTCTGCTGAAATCTGCCAGCAGGAACATAGTGAAGAGGAAAGTGGTGAGAAAATGAGGGTTAGTAAATTTGAAATTAATGCAAGACACGTATAAACATGAAAATACTAAATGAGTCAAACTTTTTAAGTTTAAAGCAGTAAGATTCTAGTGAAACTGTAGTTGGTCTGTTCTTGTTTAATTTGAAAGAATAATTGTTTATATCAGTAAATGGAGCTGAGGCTCCTGTCTGTTTTCAGGCTCAGATCAGGTTTCATGCTGGCTGTGAGTTTTAGCTCTGTGATCTCAAGAATGTCTTTGTTGGTGAAGAAGATGAAGTTTAAAAGGCTGAGAAGGTTGGGAGAAAGAGATTCTTTTAAACTGTAACTTTTGATGTCCAAGCCCAGTGCACTAACTTTATACCAAGCACAACAATTTAAATAGCTTTATTTGAAATGCTCCTTTTCATCTTGAAAAGTTTGGCTCATTTCCTAACCTGTCTTGTTTTTCATCAGATGTTTAGAAACACCTTTCCTATCCTCAGTTGACCCACATAAAAATTGACTTATTGTCTTGTTTTCATACTTCCAGATTTAATTGATTTTTTTTTTTATATGCACCAGGAGATTTTTACAAAAGCAGATCTTGTATTAAGGAAGTTTTCATTCACACAGATGCCTGAAGTGTCTTGCTGGATATCCATAGCCTTGCTTGAAACACTTCCACTGGAATATGTTGCACCGTTGTCAGCTTCTTAGCTTGCTCTCCAAATAATTTTGAATGGATGGAGCTTGCTCTGCATAACAGCCATATAGAATGACATATTAAATGTCATTGCCAAGACAGAGGAAACAAGTGTGACAACCAGATTGTTTCAGATGTTTTGTAGGTTGCTTCCCTGGGGTAAGCCTGAAACATAGTAGATTACTACTTATGCCATGGGAAAATTCTGTGCGCCTATACGACCACTGCCATGTAATGGTGCATATTTGACATGTTTTGTAAGCTTGGCTGAAGTTTTCTTGCTGGAAAATTTGCCCTCAAGAATTAATAGTGCCCAGAGAAGGCTGTCAAGTCCTCAGCTGTGTAGCTGATTCTGGTGAGAGTCTGGCTGCTGCAGGTTTAGCATAAAGCATTAAGAAAATGTTTCTCTCAATCAAAATTGGTCAGGTTTGCGAATCTTGGAATACTTCATGTCACAAAGAAGAAAGTGTTTGAAACTCTGGAAACGCGCATGATAGATGCTTGTAAAAAAGGATACAACCCGGGACTCCTGGTGCATCCTGAACTTGGCTATCTGCAGGCAGACGGCTGTGGAGACAGACAGCTAACTGGTATGTAGAAATGATGGCCTGCTTTTAATAGGCCTGTTACTAAAAACAGGTCTAGCTTCTGAAAACACAGAAAAAGGCCTTGGGTAGGAAGACAGCCTATGGCTGTGCTGTAAGAGGTGCTGTGTTGTTGCTGTGTTTCAGGGAATCTGAAAGCAAGAGTCTTTGCTGTCAACATGCACATGAGAATGGGAAAGTTCTTTCCATAGCTGCCTGTACCCACCTCTGCACCTCTGTTTCATTGCTCTTACCATGTTTAATAAGCTGATAAATAGAGTCGTTTTGCATTATCGCTACAAGACCTGATATCCTTAGGTAACCTGGTGATCTTGGTTTGAGAATTCCTTTCAGCCAGCCGCGTTTCACCCATACACCTGTAAAACCTGTAGCCAACATTGCTTTCAGGCACTGGAAAGAAGGGCCAGCTTTCTCTTCATCACACTAATACCAGGCATTCAAACGCCCTTAGTGGTGGCCGTTGTCCTTTTTGCAGCCTTTATAATTGAGAGCAGAAAATAGTCATTTTCTGTAAGTCTCTTAATTATATAACTTACCTTAAATAACATCTGATGCTAACACTGCAAGATGAATGCAGTATATAGTGAATAGCTGCACCCCTCTGCTTAAAAAGAGAGAAGCCGATGGGTACTAAATGAAGAGGAAGACGTTTCCTCGCTGTTGGTGTGAGTTTTGATAGCAATGGTTGGAAAATTGGTCCCCTACCCCTTGTGTTTATTCATCTGTCTACTTATCGGTTCCAGAACGAGAGAGAGAAATTATTCGTCAGGCAGCAGTACAACAGACTAAAGAAATGGATCTCAGCGTGGTGCGGCTGATGTTTACAGCCTTTCTCCCTGACAGTAATGGTAGCTTCACACGGAAACTTGATCCTGTTATATCAGATGCAATATATGACAGCAGTAAGTATATTTGGCTGTAATTACTTTCTTAATAATGGGCAAGCCTTTGTACATACAAACCCGATACGATACGTAGCTGTTGCTGTCCATAGCTTCATCTGGCCCTGCTGCTCCTCTGTTATTTGAGCAATAACATGTTGCCCATGGATAATAGGCCCTGTGTTTATCAGGTACACGTGGTATCGTTCTGGGGTTTAATAGATGTAAGCCACAAAGGAAGATTTTATTTTGCTGTTAGCGTGTTTCATCCTGCTAGTTTGATTATGAGGTTTTTGTAAAGTTTTATTATATTCATAAGAAGCGCTTGAATTTTGCATAGTTTTCAGTTACTTTCTATGACAAAGCCTCGTCACATGAGATGTGGGGAAAAATTTACTTTGCTTCAATCCTGTTGAGAATTTGACACCTTTTAGTTTTGCTGGCCATCTGCTCGTCTTTGTTTTGTGAGACGAACACAACCAGAGTTCTCGCTCCATTTCCTTTAGACCTGTCGGTGGTTTTTATCCTTCTGGTACATCCATCTATTTGTCTTTTTTATTAAGTGAAACTTTTCACTTCATGTTTTCCTTGGAGTTCTTTTTTATTATTATTATTATTATACTTGTTCATCTTACTGAACGCTTTCTTCTGCCTGAGTTTTCCTCCCTAGAGCCATGGATTACTGTCTTGCTGACAGTCATTCTGTAATGGCTCAGAAAAAGTACCTTTTTTTTTTTCCCTTGTGCAACAGTCCTGTCTGTATGATCACTTTTTAAGGACAAAGTGTAGATGAAGAGGTATTAAATGCAGCTGTTCTAATAGAGAGGTCTGTTGCTTGCTATTAATTGAGGAACGTAGCGATGATGAACCACAGCCATTTTGCATATATTCACTGAGTGAAAAAAAATGTGACGTCGTCTGTTCTTGTGGCACACACGACCTGTACTAGTTTAGTAGTGTGGTAATTGTGCTGGAGTGGCAAGGGCCTTATTTTATTGTGCACGTTTCAGTCAAAGCTTAGAGGATACAAGATGGTGCCCTTCAGATGAAGAACTGTTGATTTGTTCATGTTTGGAAAAAGGGACAAATTTAGGTAGGCTGTATTGGGGGCTTGTCTTTCCTGTTGCATTTCCGTGTGTTGCGCTTGTGCTTTTTGAGATCTGTTCTGAAGGTAATTGGGTTTTTGTAATCTTTCCTTTCAACAGAAGCTCCCAACGCCTCCAACTTAAAAATCGTAAGAATGGACAGAACAGCAGGATGTGTAACAGGAGGGGAAGAGATTTACCTTCTCTGTGACAAGGTTCAGAAAGGTGAGAGTCGTGAGTTTTGTGAGGCACACCAGGCTGTTCAGCTGGAGTGCACCTGAAGCCCGCTCTGCTGCCTTAGTTCTCCTGCTCCGATAGCACAGCAGGATTTGTAAACACCCAGCCATTCTGGAAGTTGGGCCAGCAGCCCAGAAAATAAATGAATCAAAATAGTCTGTTGCAAAGCAAATAGTTGCCTCCACAGAGACCGTGTCATCATCTTCGTTCTTCTCAAATTTCTGCCTTCACTGCTGTTGGGATTTATTGTGGATGTTGGGTCCTGGGGGATGTTTGACTCCATTAACTAACAACTGCTCTGAATTATTCTGAAATTTCTGATTTACTATCAAGTTTGTGATTATGAAGAGTGAGTTTGAGCATTCTGTGTTAACCACTGATGGGAACTAAATGTGATCAGCACTGCGGCTAGTAGCTGTTTTTATGTCTATGTGGATGGCAGAGGTTACTCGGTGTAAACGGATAATTCTGACACTCATTTTGGTAATCATGGCTATAAATGTGTCAGGATTGGGCAGTGTAGATTTGGATGCTTTGGTTTTGCATAGGAAGATAATGGTTAATGTGGTTGGTTGCACTATTTGGGCTGAATGAAAAAGAAAAAAAAATGGGAGTGAGGGAAATAATTTGCATTTTTCAGCCCTAGGTAATACCTGGGGCTCCCCAGTGTAGACTGGGTGGTGGAGCGGGTGCCCCGTTCTCACCTGTTCAGTGTCAGTCCCTGCCCATGTTTCTAAAATCATGGTGACATTTTCTGCTAATGCAGGCTGTCCTTCTCCACCTCTGTTTCTTGCAACTTCTTCCACTTAGGAAAGAGAGAGGGCTGTGGGGGCTTTGAAAAAATAAAATGACTGTTTTCCTTCAATAGCAAATATACCCTCTGCTATCAGAAGGACTGAGATGAAACATAACTCTTGTGCACAAAATAAATAAATAAATGTCTGACTCAGTGGAAGCCCTGAGGTGGGGTTTCCCCTCAGCCAGATCGGGGTTTTCCCTGACCTCATTGCTTTCAGAAACCTTCTGCCTGAACGAAATTGAGCATGCAGGACAGCAGGACTGGAAGTGGTGGTTCACAGTCTCGAGACTACCAGGTGGATGATCAGAGGAAGCAGTCTGCTCCAAAAGCCTGTCCTGCATCAGTCGCCCTAACTGAGAATAGGCTTTTTCTAGTTTCTTCTCACCAGAAGTGCTGGGGAAGGAATATGCTAGTGTGGCATTTCCCAGCTTCTCCTAAAAATATAAATAAATAGATACAAGGAGAATGAAAAAAAAGTTGTTTAGAGGAGCAGAAGCCAAATCTCCTGTTTCTGGCCTGTGCTGTGTTTGGGGGGGTGAAGGATCACCGCCGACACGCCGCTCGCTCACGCCCTTGCCGTCTCCCCGAGCCGCAGCTCCGGCGTGGCACTCTGCCAGCAGCAAGCGGAACTTGAACTGTGGCACTTCAGGTTTTGCTACAGTTTTTTGAACTGAAACTGTTGGAGGAGAGAGGGTGGTTTCTACGTTTCACGCTTCAAGTTCTCCCCTCCCTACCATGTTTGTTCCAAATAAAGCTCCTCTGGAATGTTTTATAGGCCTAGAATAGGAAGAAGTATTGAACCTAGTTCTCCTTTTACTGCTGAGTAAATAGAGAGCAGCTTCAGTGAAGTCGTTACAATTAGGCTGATCTAAACTGATGTTAAACATATGTTATTTATGATGTTTTCAGAGAATGGATAAGGATAATTCATGTATTACTCATGTGATTTCATCCAGCCCAAATGTAACTGTGTGGATTTTTATATGAAATAAACTCAGCCAAAGGTTAAACAAATGCACAGGCATCCCAAAGTGTTTCCTTCACTCTTTGCAGATGATATTCAAATACGTTTCTATGAAGAGGATGAGAATGGAGGTATGTGGGAAGGCTTTGGAGACTTTTCTCCTACAGATGTACATAGACAGGTAAGTAACAGAGCATTTGTCATTTGTTAGTGATTTTTGCATCACAGTAAACTAGGATTATATTGTAAGGAGTAAATTAGGTGAAAGTATCTATACCCTGTACTACCCTCTTCTTTTGTTGGTTACTTAATAATAACACAATCTTAACTGTTCTTTAAGGACATACATTAAGTAACTAGGCAGGTTAGCAATACAGTGTGAGGCAACTGGGAGACAGACCCATTGCTTTAACAGGCACCAGTGTAAATAGGGACAGGATCTATAAAAAACTCACTGAGCTCCTCTGAACACGCTGAGAAAGCCACAGAATAGATGCTAAAAGATGAAGGAACAAACAATGCAGTACTTACTTATGTGATGTGCTGACACTTTGCAGGGCAGTTGTCTTCTCCAAAAGGCTTTAGGACTCAAACTCAGAAGTGCAACTGAAAAGTAAAATGGAAGTTTATTGCCGTGGCAGCCTTTAGCTAAGAGCTTTTGCATCCCCAGCTGTGAACCAACTCCTACAAAATAATACAAACGTAAAAGCAAAGTTGTCAAACCCTGTGCTCCATGATGGATGTGCTGTTTCCTTTGCAGTTTGCTATTGTATTCAAAACACCCAAGTACCGAGATGTCAATATCACAAAGCCAGCGTCTGTATTTGTGCAACTGCGGCGGAAATCTGATCTAGAAACGAGCGAACCAAAGCCTTTTCTCTACTATCCAGAAATCAAAGGTAATTCATTAAGCCTGTCTTATATATTACTGGAAACAAACTGCAGGGTCCCAAGGAGTGCTTTTAATAAGATAGGACTTCTTGGATAGGGGGTTTTATTTTTTTTTGTAGTTGCTATTTTTTGCAAACAGGATATTCACCTCCTTGTTTGGTGCAGAGCTCATATGAAAAAGTTGTAGCTCTGTAATGGGTTTTTAGGGTTTTTGTTGGACTGGTAGGCAGTAAATCTGTGAGTATCTTCCTAGTGAGGCTTACTCCCCACGTTTCCTATCTGCAGCCATGCCTGTCTGTACAGTAGATGGCACTCTCTTCCTCTGAGTTTCTGTAAAATAATATCTGAGGATATTTTCCTGTCAGTAATTTCAGACAGAAACAGTACACATTTTGCAGTTCTCTCCTTTTACCATCACGCCTCGCAATTGCACTGGTGTTACTGAATTGTCCAGTTGCCTGTGCTAGTTCAGTAAGCCCAAGATGCTTCCCTCCAAGAGCAGGGAAAGTGCTGTCTCAGTCTCTTCTGTTAAAGTGTTCCTCACATAGCAGAACAGTTGGCATCAGAACTGCTTCCTAATTTGTTAGTGAAAGGAAGCTTAACGAGCAGCTCTTCGCCCTTTAAAGTCCGCATTGGAAATGTTTCATGTGAATGGCAGCAGCAACCATGGGTTTAAACACCGGTAATATTACTGATATGGAAACGCCTTGAGGCCCGGGTCAGAATTGGTGTTTTCATTGTACTAAGACAATAATCCTTCTGCTTAACAGTTTACCTGCCTGTAGGTTACACTATGAAGTCCTAATCTTGAACATTTTCAGTGCCTAACTTAAAGCCATGTTGAAATCAATGCCCTGTCAAACTCTCTTAGCACTGCATGGGTGGTAATGGACTGAGGACAGCTGAGCAGAGCGGGGCTGGTGGTTGGTGTCCCAGTGAATCTGCTATTGCAATGCCCTTTACAATAAAATGGCAGAAAGCACACGTTCACAGACTGCAAACTCAAACGGTTTGACAGCATTATGTCCTGCCCAGAAATAAACTGTCTCTATTCTGGTGGCTTTACTGGTAATTTAAGTAAATAATTGCAGGAAAACAGTTTTTTACCGTGTCTTGCCATCCTTACCCTTACACAGCAGTTCAAAGGGCACTGTGGGTACCCTGCACTGTTGGAAATCAAAGTGCCTTGTGATTTGCTGACTGTTTGATAAGGGTCCATTTCTGAGGTAGGTTGCTTAGTAGAAGAGCCTGGGCTTGTATTCCCCAAAGGCAAATTTTCTTGAACAAGTCCGTAGTTCAGGGCACTCCTGCTGGTTTATGACTTGGCTTAGACGTAGAAGCATGTTGGGACCACTGACTTGCAGAATTCTAAGCTGACCCCCCGAGACATCTCTGCACATCTCCCATCCCAGTCCGAGTCCAAAGCACCTGATGTAATTGAAGGTACCACGAAGGTCCAAGTGGTGCTGTTGGTCAGGTTGGGGACTTGGCACCAGCTTGTTTCTCCCAGGGATTCTCACCGCTCTGTTACATACACGGTTGTTGTTACTTGGAGCTTAAGAGTTGACTCTTGTACAACACTCTGCATTTTCCTTTATAAACAAGTAAACTTTAGTAATGCTTTCTGCATGCGCATCCTGCTCTGTGCATGGCCACCAGTAAGCGTGACTCCTTATCCCACGTATTCCTCCTAACGCAGATAAAGAAGAAGTGCAAAGGAAACGACAGAAGCTGATGCCAAACTTCTCTGATGGCTATGGTGGAGGCAGTGGTGCCGGAGGCGGTGGCATGTACGGAGGGGGAGGTGGCGGTGCTGGCTCTGGTAAGGCAGCGATTTTGGACACAGAGGGGAAGGGGTTTTGCTTTGAGAGCAGGACGGATGTTTATTCTGATTTTTAAAATGTGCTGAGGATTTCTTCTAGAAGGATAAAACCTGACTCTCCTGTCTTTACATCAGTGTTACCTCATTTCAGTCAAGCATCAAATTTTTTTCTAAATATTTCATCAGCTCCTTTTTCTTCCTCCTTGGGTATAAGACTCCAGTAGCAATTTTAGAGCAGGGGACAGAGCAGCACTTTTCAAATTGTTACACATGTTGCTCGCAGCACACCTATAACGTAACACCAACCACAAAACTGTTGTCAGTACAGAGATTTGAGGTATAGAGGTAGCTTATGAAGTCTCAGCTGAGTTCTGGATGAAGCATACTAGGGATCCTACCTTTGTGTGGCCTTGTGGATGTTGGGATAGAGAGTTTCACTAGCCAGTCGTTTGGAATTTCTTTGGATTTTTGAAGGGATGGGGGAGAGTTCGTTTTCAGCCTGGAAAATTAATTTTAATTAGGTGGAATAAAGTAGAAGGAATGTGGAAAACAGAATTTTAGTTCTTTTGGTTTGGTGTTCTTCCAAATGGTGTTTTCATTGATTTAGGGTGTAACTCTATTAATTGTTACTATTTTTCCTTTCTTTAGGGTTCAGTTATCCTTCATATGGGTACTCTGCTTTTGCAGGGATGCATTTCCACCCTGGCACAACAAAGTCCAATGCTGGAATGAAACATGGTAACAGTAAAATGTTCTTGCAACAGTTGAATTGAGTTTGACCATCTTTAGTTTCTTCTACAGATGAGCTGAAGTGTCCTACAGGTCTAGCTAAGCATGCTGGGAATTGCTGGGTTTTTTTCCCCTAGAATGAGTTTCTTCTCTAGAACCTCTGGCAGCAGAGGGGTTCGTGTAGATTATACAGCTCTGCTTCGCTTTTATTCTTTCTATGTCTACTGTAAAAGCGGTGTGCATGTTTCTTTTTGCTGCTAACTCCTGAGAAATAGTTCACCAAAACCCCTCCATGTGCTGCTGCATTCAGTGTGTGTTTTGAGCAGCAGCCCTTTTGCTTGCTTGAACATGCTGATTACAGGTGACCCAAGGACTAGCCCAGAGGAGAGGTATCTTCCTTTGTTGCCCCAGTCTGGTACTACACAGTAGCCAGGGAAATAACATGAAAGTCAGTGGAAAAGATTAAGTTAATAAGGGCATTCTTGGCTTCCTAAAATAGGGAAGACATTTCAAATCCACATGTTGAATACTCTGTAGTTGTATACAAAGTCTGAGGGATGAATTTCCTGTCAGAAAAACAGAAGTAAACCTGAATAATTCAGCTAGATCTTCTGGCAATAGCTCAGACTTGCATTCTTCTACCCTGGGTAGATACACCTGGTGTTATATATAAAAGTTCACCTTTAAAGCAGAGGCTCTCAAGAACATAACATCACTTCAGAGTAGGTCGCGTTGCTATGTCTGTCCGTGTGTGTTGGCACCCGGAGTATTATGATTCACGAGTGTTTAATGATAACACCTATCTCAAAGTAAATTTTTGCATTGAGTTCTTAAGGGTTTGGTTTTGGCTAGCTGAGCTTTATCACTTACATAGAAAAGCAACGGTATTGGATGCTAATGATACTAATTTTTGTTCAAAGGGCTATCAAATAGCACGGCTGAACAAGATGGGAAGAGCTCTGATAAACAAATTGGTAAATGGGACATAAAGCATGAGATGAAAATGGCAGCTGTGGAGAGCAATGAGTGCAGAACCCAGGGTGACAAGGATGAGGACAAGGATGTTTCTTCCTGTAAAACTGAAGTAAACAAAGTCGATTGCAGGTGGCACGGTAAGTGAACGAGTGCATGTGTTCAGGGTAGAACAAACTGCAGTATGAGCAAAGCTGGTGTAAAAGGTCTGGGAACTCCATAAACTCTGCTTGGCTTTTGCAAAATACAGTAATGCCTCCTGGAGGAAATGGGATTTTGAAGGATATATTTTCTGTGTGCTTGATATGGGGAAACCAGAGAGGTTCAGCATCCAGCTTTTTGGTCTTTGGAAATGTCTGTAATGAGAAAAGACTGAATTGCTTGACACCCTTTACCCTGGGTATGTGTCCTGAACGTAACATCCATTTACTGTTATAATTTAGTGTTAAGAGGTAAATAGCAAATATAAAAGTATCAGCCTGGGCATGCAGTGCAGGAGCCATAGTGCTGTACTGACTACAACAATAAGCTTCATGGGTAGCTGAGTAAGTCTTTGGCTTACAGAAATGTGTTCCTGTTCACCAGGGATACTCTTCTGACCCAGTCTAAATGCCTGGATTTGTGTAGCTGGAAATCCTGGGTGTTCTCTCGCTACGTGTGCTTTAAATGACAAAGTCTAGTTTACTTATTTGCTCTTAGTAATTTCTAACCTTACAAGGTTTTATAGAAACATGAAACTGTTTGAAATACAGGCTGGTTTCAGATGATACTGCTTCCCAGAATGATGGCTGTGGTTTGAAAGTTCAACTGTTTCATTTTTCATTAGTTTCTTGCTGATACAGAACCACAGAGGTATTGACAGAGCAGCTAGAGGGATGTTTTTTAACGACTTGAGTTTCTTTCCTCCCCTTTCTCCCTTTTGCCTCCCCACCATAAGTTCTGCTTTTTGAAATCTCAGTGGTTGTACCTCCTATAAATCTAAAATCGGGATACTACAGATGCTAAGCATTGTGAACACTGGACTGTTTCAAACAGGGGAGCAGACTCTGTGGTGTTGCTGTTTAAGCAGAAGAGGTTGCATGACTGGAGTCAGAGGGGGGCACAGAGTCCTCCGTAACATTTCTGTGCGTTTCTGTGCAGTAGCTGGCAGGTCACTTAGGCTTCTCGTGCCTCAGTTTCCTCAAGAATTGCATGGGAGGATCTTTTAAGTGTTCTGTGGACAAGAGTCCTACGATTTCACTTGTGGAAATCTAAGCAAATCCAAGTCCCTGCTCCTTTTGTCTCATTACACACAAGTGTACGTCAATGCGATTGATTTGGTGCCCTTCAAACTGAAGGTAGTTTCCAGGGTTTGACTGTTCTCAGGATTCCTGCTCCCTGAATACTCAGCAGGCACCTCATTTTTCTTCCAAGGGACTCATTCCCTCTGTCCTTACTTCTTGGGATTAATTAGCAACCTGTCTTAGTGAATCACTCAGTGGTGGTCTGCACTTTGTATTTCTTTGGCGGCACAAATGCCTGTCAAAGGAAGGTGATGTTATGAGGAAGACAAATGAACTGATGAAGAGCAAACTTTTGTGTTGCAGATGGTCTGTTCCTGGAGAAGGCCATGCAGCTGGCGAAGCGTCACTGCAATGCTCTCTTTGATTATGCTGTAACTGGAGATGTGAAAATGCTGTTGGCTGTTCAGCGCCATCTCACTGTTGTCCAGGACGATAATGGAGACAAGTAAGTTGGTCTGTACTTTCTGGGTTGAAACTCACGGTTTTGATGGCAGGATGGTGTAGTGTGGCTGTCAGTCATGACTGCAGCGCCGCTCTAATCAAGTAAATATCCTTCTCCTTTGTGCTGTTTGGGAGGGGTACAGCTGCTATTTTAGACATTATTGTTGCATTTGCAGAAAAGTCACTCGCACCACAACGTTCATTGATCCAGTACCTGTCAGAAAGTAACCTGATCATTGACTGTATGTTGAGCCTGCTGTGAATTTGTTTGCCTTTTCTTACTTAAAGTCTTGACTGACTGTGAAGTGCTGTGCTTGCATCATGAGACACAGTTCGTGGAGATCCTCAGCTTTGTGCTGGAGCAGAGTGCTCTCTCTGCTTTTTAGTCCATGCAAGTCCATCAGTTTTCATAGGACACTTTGAGATCTGCCAGGAGGTGTAGAAAAAATAGCTGGAGGGTTCATGCAGCTTTTCTCCTGCTGTCTCCAGGTTTGTCCCAGATGATGGTATTTTGCTCTTGCTTACCTCTATACTGTCTTTTTGTCTTCCAAGAGATTGCATGGAAGTTTGTGGCAGACTTGGCTGCTAATATTTGCTTATCAATCCTTCGATAACATGGTTTGGTGTAGAAATCCATTTTATTCCTGTAAAGCTATGCACATTCTGTAGGACTCAAGAGTGAAATACAGTGAGGAACTAATGATGAGTGGTTAGTTAAAAGCAAATTCAGTAGAAGTGGCTCTGAACACACGCAAAGATAATCTCTTGAATGAGCAAGTGACACTATCACATCCTCACTTTTTAGCTCACAGGCTCTGGGCAGGCCCTGTGCAATCACTTACATTTCCTTAAATGGCAGTATTTTGTACAGTAGAAGCCATATAAACCTTAAGGTGGCCAGCTAGATGGAAAATTCCAAGTGACTGAGACATGCTATCCCACTGCTCAATTACTCTGTGAGAGGCTACTACTTTCACTCAACTTTCACTGAAAATAAGTCTCGGATTACTGATAAAGGACTGCAAAATCAGAGATAACTACTTTACTTGCTTTGCTTTCCGATTGGCTTTGAGGAAAGCAGAATATGAACAAGACAGGAGCAAGCAAAAAATCTCCTGGCACTTTGGACAATACAGCTTCTCCATTTACGAAAACCCAGTGCAGTGGGGGAAAGGAGTATTGTGCACGTAGGACCCGTGTTTATATAGCAGTAAGGTGCACCCTCAGATTTGGACTTGCAGAGCATTTCAACAAAGTCAAAATACTTTCCAGAATGATGGTAAGTAGTTTTCTTCCTCAGTCAAGTAGTTGCAAGTTGTTCAAGCTTGTGTTGCCTGGGATGGATTTTAGTCTGTGAGCATGTAATACATCTAAATTACTCTGCAGCTTTTTAACAAAACAAATTATTGGTGACTGTCTTCCAGCTCTCTCACAGGGAGCTGTTCAAAAACCAAAACTCATAAATCATTTTCACTTCAATTATTAAAATTATATGGCAAACACTACAAAATATTTGCTTAATCCTTTAAAGAAATGTTCCTGTCAACAATTTGGCCCATCCTCATCAAAATAGGATGTAGGGATTGAAAATGCTGTTAATAGTACTCCGTGTTGTGTTTTATGGCTCTGAGAGGAAGCAGCCTAATCTGGGAATCATGCGTGTTGACAGCGGGCACTGGGGAAGGCCGGCTGTTCCAGCACGGATGCCGGTAGCAGCGCTCTCCAGGAGCCCGACGGTACGAAAGCACCCTGCCTCCATGCCGCTGCTGAAACGCGTTTTTTTCACGTAGGACTCTGGAAGAAGTGGAATTGACTGCCTGCCCTTCCATGGTCCAGTCAGCATGTCTGTACAGCATCAGATATAGTGGCAGGGTAAAACTAAAATACTCGCTATGGGAAAGAGAACTGAAGGCAGCAGAAGAGCAAATTTATTTCTGAAGTGAGATTTGGAAATAAAAGGTCAGCATGATAGAGCATAATAAGCAGCATCTACCAGAGAGCAGAGCAACAGCTCTTTTATGGTAGTGGTGGGACTGTTTGAACAGCACAGGAGAGTTGAAGGAGTGAAGGTGCATGGGGCAGTGTCCAGAACCAAATAAAACAGGCCCTTTGACGCTGAGTTTGCTTTAGAAATCATTAATTTTTTCCCCCTTACTTTAAAATGGCTTCTGGTTTCAAGTGTTCTCCATCTCAATTATAAGATGACTCTATGTCCTGAATGGCTAGATTATTTTTCTGATGACGGTGTAGATCTGAGTATATTCAGGTAATTCTGGAGCAGCACGACAAACACACCCCAAGCCCCATGCTGATACTGTGTGTCAGCAGCAATATGCTAAAAAAGATGAGTCTAGAAGTTGGCCAACATCTGTTAAGGGAGAGCTTGGCAAGATACGTT
>JAAGNO010012911.1:9094-60140 GCA_033439905.1 Ceryle rudis | reverse complement strand
AGATCAGACTGTAATGCAAACAAGTTTAGAAACAAAATGAGGTACTGTAAGGTGGTGAAGGCACCAGAGCAGGTTTTCACTGGTTTAGTTCATAACTCCCCGTGATGCTAACAGGAACATTTCCATGGGTTAATTGTAGAGCAGGCCAAAACCATGACATTCTTCAGTTCATGTCTTTGTTATTTGGGTTCTCTGTTGTTAGAGCAGCCATGTGGATTGGAGTGTGCCAACTCTTGGCTCCTTTGACCTTTCTAACGTAGGATAACTTGGGATCATGACTCAGTTGCTGTGTCATCTGTAGGCAGGTGGAAGCTGTAACAAATTATGTCCTTCCTATAGGCCAGATGGTGTTTGTGCCCATCACATCAGCACCAAGGTTTCCCTTTCATTTCTGGATTCACATTACAGCAAAATAAACAAATGAAAAAAGAAAACCCATCCTCAAGTAGGAAAAGAGCACACTTCTGTCTCCTCAACCTTGACAGGGTCTGAGCTTTTTGTACTGTAACTCAGACAGGCTTTAAAAAGCTGGGAAAATCTGCCTGGAAAAAACCTTTTCAACTGTGCAGACCTTTCGGTTGTCCCAGAGGTAACCAGCTGGATGTTACACTGCAGCACTCTGACATTTGTGTCATTTCTTTTGCAGTGAACAGTAAAGGCAGGTTTTTATTCTACACAGGTAGTCCCAGAGGGTTAATTTTGACTTTTTTTTGTTCTCTTCCGCATTTCATTTTTATGTTAATATAAAGCAAATTTGAAATGTGGAGGCCGATGAAAGGAAGCCGAAGATTCTGAACTGAGTTTAGCCCTCTTTAACAGAAACAGGAAGCAAAGCTGGGCTCCACACAAGAAATAAATCTTTCACTGCCAAGACCTCTACAGCTATTCCTGCCTTCTACTTAAACCTTAAGCCAGTGGTGGGAGTGAGTGTAGGCTTAGGCTAGCATTTTCCTTCTGTACAGATACTCTGCAAGCTGAATCGTACGTCTATCTTATAGTTTCCATAGTTACCTGCAGATGTGTTGACAAATATATTGACCAGCCTGAGCTGCTTATACAGAGCTGGAATTTGTCTGTTTTTTTTTTTCCAATCCTCTCTTAATACAAGGATAATGATACAGAGATGGAATCTTGTGCAATTCTTATTTTAGTGTTGGAAACATGTTTTCCCAACCTTACTGGGATGTTACCATTGAGATACAAACACTTCCACGTGTTCCAAGTGATGCTGTTAATGCAGTATACAATCACCCTTTGGAAATGCCTGAAACCTCTCTTTGCACAAGAACGACAAAGGTGCAAATAGAGCCAGGTAGCAGGACACGGGCGGTGTAAGGGCGCAGTCGTTCTGCGCTTTGGCAACGCACAGAACAGCAGGATTTTCCCGTGCGCTCCTTTTGAGGGGTAAAGAAATCCTAAGCTTGTGGCTGCAAACCTCCTAGTCAGGAGCAAAACTAGAGCATAGTTCAGTGCCAAAGGCAGATTTAAGCAGGCCCTGGAGAGTGCGTGCGCTCCCTCTGTGGCATGAACTTGGCTATGGGGCAGCTGGAAGTAGGGTTACAGTGTCTGGGGGCACAGGGGTTACCTCATTTCCCAAGTCCCTTGCACCGCAATGCTCCACATCAGTGCCCTGGCTTAGAGAGTAGGCAACATCTTTGTTCCTCCCGAAGTCCGACTGCTGACACGGGCAAGGCAGCTTTTATTTCCAGTAAGTAGAAACCCTGTTTGTAGTATGCAGTAGAAAAACAATCTGCACATACACAAGCTTTTCATTTCTGTTAGCTTTGGAGTAACGCGTTCTCCTGCTAAGAGCTCTTATGGGTTGAAGAGTTTTCTGTAGAAGTGATGTAGCTGTTGCTTATCTTCTCCTGGCTTCTGTTGTCACTTCTAGACCCCCTTGCACCTGGCAGTAATCACCAAGCAGGCAGAGGTAGTAGAAGACTTGCTGAAGGCTGGAGCAGATGTCAGCCTTCTGGATCGCCATGGTAATTCTGTCTTACATTTAGCTGCTGCTGAAGGAGACGACAAGATTTTGAGTCTACTCCTAAAGCATAAGAAGATACCTCCAATGGTCGACCTTTCCAATGGTGAAGGTATGGAAAGATAATGGCTGTATTTTACACTTGCCTACTGGACAAGCACACCTCAGTTCCTGCCAACACAGTGTTTCCTGCGCAGGTAGATACAGACCTTGGAAACAGCGTCTTTCCCCATTTTGCATGTGCTGTCCTGGGCTTTTCTCTGCCTGCAGTCAGAGACGAGAGAACGCAGCCGTGCAGGTTTACATAAAGATTGGTAATGGCCATGTGACACAGCATGGATCTGAATTTTTGTTACTGTATATTCTTTTTAATCTCACAAAACTTCAAGCACTGTTCCTCCTGAGATCTTATGAAACACTCTTTTTTAAAAAAAAATCCCCCCTGGAAGAAAATGTTTCCCCTCTTCTCTACTAAGTCCCTTCAAAAATAATATCTGGAGCAGAGTCGAGTTTTATATCTGGTACTTTGTGACCACATAGAATTAGAGCCTATAAAATAGCCCCAAAGACAACGATTCTTCCATTTTTCAGTAGCACAGGTCATTTGAATCTAGTACTCTGCTACAGCAGGTTGTAAAATGCCTGACCCAAAAATGTCACTATGGGATTAAAAAAGCTGTCATGTTCCTCAGAGAGAGGTATTTTTTGTTTAGTTGGTTTTGTTTTGTTTTAAAATACAGGCCTGTATTACTCTCTTTTTGAGCTGGTGCAGGTGATCTTGAGGTGAGGGGGTAGTGTGACCTTACAGAAGGGTGATACTAAAATATACCAGTGACTCCCCAGACTGTTCTAGAAGAGATGTTCTGTAGCAGGTGGGGCGAGTGCAGGGTGCCTACATGTTTAGTACCAATATGCAGATTTTCTTTTTAAGGCTACTCTCCTTTGAGTCCAAGAAATGATCCAAGGTGAGCACTTTAGTTCCTGCCTTCTGTTCCCCTTTGTAATCTGATGTTTTTAATTTTTTTTTTTGCCATGCATGGCTTTCGCTCACCATCAGTAACACAACTAGTTCAGATTCATGCACAAAGAACATTGTTATTAACACCATCTTTTAGTGTGTAAGCAGGCAAAATAAGTCACTTCTGCTCAGATAATGACAGTAGCTGATACTACAATTCTTATGGATGCAGCCACTTCAAAACTCCTTACTGTATTTTTTTAAATATTAATGCACACGAGGGACGGGTTTTGTTTTGTGTAGGTCTCAGTGCAATTCACATGGTGGTGATGGCAAATAGCATGTCCTGCCTCAAACAGCTGATTGCTGCTGGAGTTAACATTGATGTTCAGGAACAAAAATCTGGACGGACTGCATTGCACTTGGCTGTTGAACAAGAGAACATCCCTTTGGCAGGCTGCCTTTTGCTTGAGGTAAGGGCACAATTTCTTTCTCCAAGGTCTTTTCACTTACGTATTTAAAAACTCTTAAAAATCCTTAAGTACAAGAAGAAGGAGAACAGAAGTAAGGGGGTGGTTTCCAGTTTGTCTTGATTACTTAAATTGAATGGAAAAGTTACTGCTGCTGTTACTCATTATTACTCGTTCAGCACCACTGGTGGACCTTTAGCCCCAGTTGAGGGATTTACAGACCTAACCTCATCCACCGTGTTTAATTTGCACCGCGTAATGCTGGCAGCCCGTGAGCCTACCCACGAAGGAATTAATCATTTCATCTGTGTGAAGTGGGATGGGTATACAGATGTGCACTGAGAGTCGTGTAGATCTCTAGTTGTCTCATCTCTCTAGCACCTTGATCTTAGTGCGCTGAACTACCCCTGCACAGCTGGCTGTGGTGGCTTCCTCCCTGTCCAGGTACAGCTGGGCCCCCAGCCCACCTGCTCTCCCCAAGAGCGGCAGGAAAGAGACTGCTGCTTGCACCAGTTCAGACTCCAAACGTCGCGGGTAATAAATGGCAGAACTATTATGTGGATGCAAAGTGGCTTTAACTACCTGACCTATGTGGGTTTACACGCTGTGCCTCCCGCTGTAACACTGGACACACAACATGCAGTTGTGCTTACTTTTTAATTCCTTCTTTCTGGACAACAGTTGGGAGTTTTTCTGCCAACAGGCGTGGAATGGTGCTTATTTGCACAGCAGCAGTATTTATGCAGACATGAGTCTCTGCATCTGTACTGTATAGATGAGTAGCACCTTTGTTTTTGTCGTTCAATAAAAACTTAGGGTGATGCAGATGTGGACAGCACTACATATGATGGGACAACTCCTCTTCACATAGCAGCTGGACGGGGCTCTACAAAACTGGCAGCAGTTCTCAAAGCAGCAGGTATGAATATAAATATTTGCTGGAGTTTTCTTTCATGGTGACAATCTGGGTTAGAAGGCTGCAAGCAGAAAATAATGTGCCAGTGAACTTTAATGAGCAGAATAAATCAGATATTAAAAGCATGAAGGTTTGGTTTTCCTCAAGTCCTACTTTTGGGTGCTCTTCAGCACCATCTAATGGCTAAAAAGCAAATTTATGTTAGTCAAGGAAGAAATTGCTTTAGCACTCCTTGAAGTTTTCTGAGTATTTCTTCTGTAGTTTTTTTTATAGCTGAAGAAGCAGAGAAGAGACCTTGTTACATAGTTGGGATAACTGTTGGACTACTTTAAAACCAAAAAAAAATAGGTCACTTAAACAGGAGCTTGTTAGTGTCTCCTATTTCATATTGCTGGGGAAGAGTTAGTTTTGAATATTTATTGAAACATTTTTTCCAATTCTATTTAGACCTGATTTTTCTCCTTTGAAAGAGAAATCCGAGCCTTCCATTGCTCTGCTGCTGTGCTTGGTCTTATTAATAACACCCACACTTTCTCTGACGCTATAAAAAGAAGCACCATCACATGCAGACTACACTGCCAGTCAAGAGTGGGACTGGAAGTTAGTTGATGGGAGTGTAGCTTGGTCACGGGGCTCTAACACTCTCCTTGTCATTTTTTCCCCTCTTTATAATGGAGGGCAGCATTATACAGAGATGTAACAGCATTTAATTTCTGTTGATTAAAAAAAAAAATATTTGCTCACTTAATAAAAAATAGAATTTAGCTTGAGTAGCTAAATTAGATTTGTTACTCAGAACTTAGAATTCATATTTTAAATATTGTTGAAAAGCAACTCTGAAGCCTTTTCTTAGGAGTTTTTTTGCACGCTTGTTTTCCAGGTGCAAATCCTCACATTGAGAACTTTGAGCCATTGTTTGGTCTAGACGATGTAAAAGGTGATGAAGATGACGACGAAGGGATTGTTCGTGGAACGACACCACTGGATATGGCAGCCAACTGTGAGGTATGTGGGCTGGGCTTTTTCTTTTTTTTTTTTCCTTAATAGTAAATGACAATTCAGCTCTCTTCAGCCAACTCCTTTCACTGCATCCACAGTTAATGTCAGTGGTGGCAAGCTATGAATTTGCCATCAAAAATAATTGAGCCACAGAACCCCCCCATAAACTATCAGTGGAAGAAAGCTCCACTTAACAGCCTAATTCTACAGAACCGGAGCGACCAGACACTTGAGACAGTTGCACTACAGTCTTCAGTACAGAGAAGTATTTAGCTTGTGATCAAAGGCCCATAACTCAGAGTCACTCTCTAGTGGGTTTCTCTGCTGCACATTCTTTAGAATTGCAGACTGTGTGTGTAGGGAAAATACACTCTTGTGTCCTACCCAAACGGTGAGAGCTGCACGGTCCATCCTTTAGTAGCCGATTTTGTGCATTTGGTTTGGTGTGAGTGTATGGTACAAAGTAGTCAGCTTCTCTAATCCCGGGGAGCTGGGGGGCAGTACTAGCCTTAGGTGAAAATCTAACCTAAGCTTTGTTTGAAATTACTGGTTGCAGACAGGCAACAACTCCTCACTTAGCCACTGCTACTGCCCCTTACTTATTGCGAAGACTTTCTCTGTATCTTAAAAACAGTTGCCAGATGACATAACAAAAGGCAAAGGGAGATGAACTTCTCAAGATTTCTCCCTCAACCTTTGCACGGGTCTTCTACAGTATTTTTAGTCCTATTGATCCTGGGACAGAAAAAATTGGCCATTTACAGATGGAATTAGGGCTTTATACAATAGTACTGAGGCTCATCAAGATAATGGATAACCAGGTTTCTGCTAGATACTGACTTTGATGTGTTCTCTTAGGTGTATGACATACTAAATGGCAAACCCTATGAGTCACCAGTGCTTTCAGAGGACTTACTGACACAAGGTAACATCTATAAAGAAGACTTGATAATATCCCTGTAGTAACTGAGTACTGACAGCGTACGTGCAGAAGACGTTGCCCTGCAATAGCTTGTAACAGAAATGGGGAGGGAGGATAGGTCCCTCCCCCCCACTCACTCATAGCACGCTCCCATTAAGAGGTGGGTCACAAGGGCACGAAGAGGTACAGGTTTGATATTACAGCAATACATCAGTAATTAATTTGGCTTTGTTTCTGCTTAGAAATTAACTGGTGTGTGAATGTAATGAACTAATATTTCTCTGTTCCCCAGGACATTTGAGACAGCTGAATGAAAGTTCCAAGATGCAGCTTTACAAACTATTGGAATTGCCTGATGCAAACAAAAACTGGTCCACACTAGCACAAAAACTGGGTCTCGGCATACTTAACAATGCGTTCAGGTTGAGCCCTTCCCCATCAAAAACTCTGCTAGATAACTATGAGGTAAGGTGGTTGTAAAAGTTATAAAAAATACTCACACGTGTAGAGAATGTTGTCCTGCAAAGCGCAGCCCTTTGGTTTTACCCAGCCTGGATGATGGTGAATGTCTGGTGTCTTCTGTCTCAGGTTTCGGGTGGTACAGTTCAAGAGCTGATCACTGCTTTGAGAGAGATGGATCACACGGAAGCCGTTGAAATCATTCAGAAAGCACTATCCAGCTCACAAAGCCCATCTCCCCCAGAGGACAACACAGCAAAAGCTGTTTCATCGTCATCACCACCACCCACCTTCGCAAATGGAGAGACAGGTAAAATTAACAGGAAAATATCCCGTGCTTTATTTAAGATACTTTTTTCACTTCCATTCCCCCCCGCCCCGCTTTGGACTGCTGATGATGGATTGCCTCGTTCCTTATGCACAATACCTGGGCTGCTTACCTGTTTCAGAATCAGTTTACTGCAGAATGACCTTCTGGGCATAGACATTTGCTAGGCCTAGAAGAGAGGAGCAAAATGGACCATTAGAATCAGTAGCCCTGTATTGCAATATTTATTATACTGCCTCCCTTTTCTAAAACCAGACGTCTGCCATTTACTGGTGAGAAACATTCTGAAGTATGGAGGATAAGTTTCAAAAACTAAACTAGGCAATGGTCTCCCAAACTTGTACAAGCACCTTCTGACTGCAGCTCTCCCCTGCCCCCCCCCCATCCAGATAACTAAAACTGTTTTGCATTCATAAACTTCTCAGTACAACTTGGGTATTAAATTTATCCTCCCACAATGTGTGGTACTTCAAAATGGCCCAGTGTTCTGTAGGCAGAGAAATGGGAGATGGCTTAGTTTATGAGGGACCTCCAGGAGTTGTGCTGTCCAGCTGCCTCCTCAGAGTGGGGCCAGTACAGCATGAGATGAGGTTGCCTGTGTCATATCCCATTGAGTTTTGGGCTTTTTCAACAATGGAGGTCCTATGGTGATTTTGGGCAGGGGACTCTACTGACAGAAAAACAGAGGTGGTGAGAAGGGAGGAAGTCATCAGGGATGTTCAGTCACTGCCCAGCTGTGTTAAGTATCAAAAAGCTGTGGTTTTTCCTGTTGCCCCTGTTCAAACAGCAGTAGTGCTGCCAGCACCCTAATGTGGAAAGTTACACCCAATGCAAGAACACTGCAGAAATTTCTGGAAAGCAAAAAAACCAAAGCCAACAGTAGCTCTGTCCTGGTCTAGTGTTGAAAGTTTACTCTACAGAACAGTCATGGAATGAACCTTCACACCTTAGAAAAATGTGCTTGTTACACATATTGCCCCTTTAGATTAATCTTGAAGGGCAAGAGGGGTTCTGCTGCTTTGCAACATGAATGGACTGCATCACATCATTTATGATGGTGGTTTAGAAAATAATACTGAACGCTAATATGCCAACCACTGATCTAGTCACACCGAGCCCACGTCATCCCTTCGACTCAGATACTGTTCTTGGCACTCCCCTTGGGGACCTTGCACAGACAACAGCTGATGAGGATTTCTTTGTATTTCAGGATCACTTACTAGATGAAAATTGTTAAAGTATTTGTCTCAAAAAGAAATATTTAAGTGAAATGACATGAGAAAGTTTTAGGAGCCTCATCCTGGAGCTATATACTTGCACAGGGCCTATGAATCTGAGAACCAGAGAACCTGTTGGTGGGCTACTGCCATACTCGGGCAGAGTCCTGACTAGTGCAGTGACAGCATTAGTGTCAGCAGAGCACCAGGCATCTCATGCCATCCAAGCTCCAACTGCAGTTCAGCTCTGCCAGCACTGTATCAGATCATGTGCTTCGGTCAACTGAAAACATTCAGTACAGCTCTTCCTATTATAAAGTTACAAGTTATTTTCCTATAGACTGAGAGCTTTAAACCTATTGGTTTGCATTCCTTAGGCTTTTCTGAAAACAGCATTACTGAAGCAACACAGACAATAATGTCTTTCCCTTTTCTCTCTCCCCCAGATGAGCTTTCTAACAGCAAATTTCAAGACAACGAAAGCACGTGTGACAGCGGTGTGGAGACCTCCTTCCGCAAACTGAGCTTTACTTATTCAGACTCTCTGAACAGCAAGACCCCCATAACACTGCACAAAATGACCCTGGGCTGTGGACGTGAAAGTTCAGTGCAAAGCAATTACATAGCCAACTAGTAACATTCAATTAGCCATATGCAGTTACAGGAACGAGTGTGACATTTAAAATTAGAGCGGTATCATCCTGGCCAGAGGGAAGTGAATCCACGACCAAAGGCACGCTGGAGCAACCACGCACGAACCTGAACCAACAGTGACTTCAGCATGCACCTCCTAGCCATTGCTTCCTTCCTCAAGTACACTTAATTTTATTCATTTACAAGCCATATCCAATAACCAGGGCTCTACTGCTGCATTAATACACAGGACTGGACACTGAATGATTGACTGAGCTTTTCTCATCGTGAGGATTTTCTTCTATAGATGAAAGTCACTCCCTGTTTCCGCATAATACCAAGTCAATTAATAAAAAGAGTTAAGGCACACAGAGCAATTAAAAGATACAGGTTCTGGCTGCTCTCGTCATAATTTGCGCAGCACAGTTCATAGAATAGTTGCCTAAGAAAAATCATTACTTTTAATCACAACAATGACAACTCCAAGAGAAAACGGAATCCTAAAAAAAAAAAAAAAAATCTTGTATATTTTAAATAATGTATTTAAACTTTGGTGCCTCTTATTCAAAAAATTTTTCAAGTTTGACATTTTCCTATTTGTAAATATTTTTTTTTTATATCTGTTCCTTTTTAAAAAAGTGCTTTTTAAATGCTTATTTTTATTTTACTTTTGTAATAAAAACCCAAAATGAAATCTCTTGTCTGTATTTCCTCTAGTTCTTACATATCTTTCAGGTAGAGTTATGGAAGATTTAGGTAGTGATACAAGATTATGCTGATTTCCAAGTACTAAAATAAATAAAGGGTTGCAAGGCACCTGTCTTAAAGCTTAAATATTTTTTATGGGGGGAGAGCAGGAGCATCAGCTACTGCGGAGCAGCTGTGCTCTGGAACTAATGCCTCATGACTCATAGATTCTTTTAGTTCTCACAGTCATAGCAGCAGAGAATCATCTGCGCTGAAACCAACTATTTAGTGTCAGCAAAACTTTGAGACAGTTGTTCTTTGGGCTATCTAGAAACTGCTCTAGTAACTGTGTTCCTGAGCAGTGTTTCTTCTTGTTTCATGTTAGTTCGGAGCTAGTGAGTGTAACTGTTAGAGGTGTTGGCCCTGCTAAGAGTTCAGAACAGCTCTCAGATTTCACGATGAGAAAGCAAAGAGCAGCATCGTACTGCTATCACACATTTGTACCTGGTTTTCTTGGCACAAAGATGGAGTTCAACAGTGTAGTTCTTGGCTCAGCTCAGTCTTCAGTAACCTGGGTGGCCCTCCTGAGAGAAAGAATCAAGATAAACCATGGGAATTGTTACATTTTGAGAAGTAGTTGCTGTAATGAATTACAGCATGAATAATGGGGAAAAAAAAGGGTGAAATAATTTTATATCCAGTTGAATTAATGAGTACGTTAATTACTTCCAGAGAAATAAGGTGCATAATAGTAAAAATGCCCTTCTTTCTCAGTTATTATATGTATAACCTACATATGCACTATCAAAAGCATATGGATTTCTGTACAATTAATGGACTTGTCCCCTGTTCCCTTTGCATTCCAGCTGGAGCAGAAACAGTCAAAGGTTCTACTATTCTGGGGCTAGAGGAGGTTTTTGAGCCCTGGTAGAGCTTCCGTCTGAGTCAAAGGCACCTTCTGCTGCCACAGAATTTCTGGCACAATTCAGGGGGCTGGCAGAGACTTTTACTGAGGCATGCTACAATCCTGCAGGTCACCGGGGCATCCTGGCTGTTGATTCAGCCCTTTAAGCCTTCTTTCTGACCAGCTCTGCTTTTAAACCACCAAAAGACACCTGAGTCTGTGTTTCCTTAAGCATTTCATGACCAAATGCTGTATAATAACTATTAATCAGGTTAGCAATCATGCAATGAACAGCAGGATGTCTCCCCTAGGTCCTGTGTATTCGAGTGCTTTAAATGGCAGTCTGGTGGCTTCTTTCCTTCCAGCATCTCACTTTTGGTCTATTTAACAAAAGAGGCTTTGGTCCTTTCTTTTTTTTTTTTTTTTCTTTTTTCCCCTCTTTGTTTAGAAACAGACTAATTTAAAAGTATTCTCACCAATTCAAACAGGAACACTTTGGTTAAACAGTTGAGTCACATAATAGGGCTACTTTTTCCATCTGCACTGACCTGTAGCATCTCACGTGTGCACTGCAGGCATGCCTCTCCGCTTGTCAGAACTAGGTGAGAGGAAGCAGAATGCACCAGCTAGTGCAAGGACTACAAAAATGGCTCAACATCTAGTAGGAGCCATTTGTGTCTTGTGTAGTTCTCATCTGCCAGAGCAAGCCTACGGGAGAGCCTAGTGTTTACTTTAAGCAAATTAATTAAAAGAAAAAGCTATAACACACAGCTTTAACTCTTTGTGCTTTACCTTTTTTCTTATTAGTAGGTGGTCATCCTGTCCAGGGCGCAGTCTTGTACTGCAGGCACCTGGCAGGAGGCCAGGCTACTTGCAGGTATGAGGATGAAGGCAGCCTAGGGGAACCAGGCCTAGCAAGAGAAAGTGTAAACAAAGTGAAGTCTTAACAGAGCCTTTTAAAGCAGATACATTCTTCCTAACAGGTAACTATCAAGATATATATATGTGCTTCATCATCATATCTGCTCACCTCAGGCACAGATTTATCCCCTTTCACCTCCTTGCCCAGAAAGGAAGTGCTACTCCCATTTCACAAGTGTGGTGGGATAAACTAAAAAGCAGGAACCCAGGAATTCACTGCCTGAGAGCTCCTGTCTACACCTGCCTTAGAGAGAAACTTTCTCACTTAACTGCTAAAAAATTGGAATAATGATGTAAGTCAGTCTCACGTTTTCAATCAGCACAGTGACTTAGCATGTGGCCCTCACTACACCTTGTGGCAGAGGGTATTGTCCCCATTCTATTCCACACTACCTCTGAGGAACCCAAACTGAGAAGGGCATTACTCACTAAGTTCTCAAAAGTTAGGAATACGGTTGTTGCATATCATGAAACAACGGTGTTTAAGATACACGTAAAAACGTCAAGAACAGTTTCTGGAGTTAAGCTTTTTCCATCAGAAGTTTTAGGAAAACTTTCCCCAGAAAGGTCTTTCTGTCTTACTTACTCAGAGCAGCGCATCTCCGCGCTGCGGCGGGATGAGCAGAAGCACTGCCTAGGCCCACGCCACAGTGGGCTCTTGTGATGCACTGCATCATCCTGCAGGAAACCTGGTGGGTATTTCCATTAGCAATTAAAGCACTGGGGCTGGAGATATGGGCAGAAAGCATCAACACCAACCTCAATCTGAGCTTTAAAAGCTGATTTCACAGGTTTGTCCTGAGTGCTAGTCACACTTCCCGTCGCTTTGACACGGATGGCACAGATTTATCTTGAAGCACTTGCAATATTCAAATGGGTTAATGTTAAAAGAAAAGTTACCTGATTACGCTTTTTCCCCCCTGGCATGCAGAAAGCTATAACCTTTGAGCATCCTCGGTCAAGTTTAGTATTACACTTAAAATTAATTACAGCGAGGATCAAAACCTGAAATAATTATAAGATTAATCTGCCCTTGCAGTAATTGGAACTTGCTACATTATTTTGCTACTGTACTACAGTAATAAACACCAGAAACTCGTGGAATGCAGCAAAAGTTGTGGCAACAGAACACCACAGATCTTCTCTACATTTGATGTAAAAAGGATTATTCAGAAGGTTAAGCTGCCCTTGATTTCAGATGTGCCCTTGATTTTTCTGGGCAAGTGAAACACCAATTTCCTACTTTTATGAAAAAAACAACCCTCCTCCCTCCCACTAAGTGACAGGAATGGATGTGACCATTTGTTAGCTCAGGATGCAATGGTCAATACTCAGTGAGCAACTTCCATTTATCATTCCCCTTTCACTTTTCCATTTTTCCTCTTGCTCAGCAGCATGTCAGGTTTGGTTAACACCCAATTCAAAACACACCAGAGATCACAGGGCATCGGTCAATGAACTCGTATCTTTGGCCATTAAATCTGCGATCACTGCAAGAAGACAACCAGTTCCATGTTCTCTAATTGACCAACGGAGCCACTCTCCCCATGTGCTCCAGCCCCCCAGGAAGAGTCACCCACGCGGTGCTTTTATGACAAACTTGAACATCACCAGCAGAGCTTGTTCAAACATCTGCTGTAAAGTGCTGATTCTGCTAAGTGCTTTGCAAGAAGAAGAATACTTGCTTGAACTGCAAGAGGATCCTTGGGGAAGCCCAGCAAGATCCCAGCTGCATTTCAAGCCACCTCTGGCAGACAAGGCCAATGGTTAGCAACCTGCCCAAGGCACAGATCAGTGGCCTGGATTTTCTGACAGCCAAACTTTCAGGCTTTTAGCTCCACAGGCTATGGCAGCCCCTCATGCTGAAGCAAGCTTATTTTCTTTGTATCAAACACCAAAGTGAGATGACATTTCTATGGGAAACCAAAACACTTGAAAAACAACTTACCTGAAAACAGAAGAGAAAGTGAAGAACCATTACTTCGCATGAACTAAGGCGTTCGGTGTGCCACCAGATCTAATAACCAGTCAACAGTGCCTTCTATGGGGAACCCACACACAAAGAAGCAAAACTAAGATGCTGAGGTTTTCCTTTGTTGAAAAGAGAGGAGGGTCAGTGTGGAGCACAGGGCCACGCTGTGGAATGCCAGAAGGTAACAGAATGGCTGTGTGGCAGTCTATGCATCTACTAGAGAAAATGCAGTCACTTGTAACTCCGTGGTCCTCTCACACAACCATTTCTTCTCTGTGCTGCCTCCTTCTCTTCGCACCTTGGGTCAACTCTTCTCCTCGTTCCTTTCCCACAACAGGGGTATCTCATACTATGCCACATTACGCAGGATCACTTGCAGCAGCAAAAGCTTTGTGACTGCACCTGCAGCTCTCTGGGAAGAGACACAGCCAGATGCAGAGCTCTCCAGGTTATTGCTCAATGTTGCATGAGAAGAGAGAAGAAATCAATCTCCTACTCAATTTCCCTTTCAGAGGGGAAACAGATCTGCCCAATATCTGACTAGACAGCCTAGGTTTCATGTGTCTGGCAGCATACCTTGCAGGAGGCAGGCAGGACACCTGAGGGAATGACAGTGAGAGACCTGAAATGGTAGGACTAGTGCTTACCCAGTTTGGGTGCAGGTAAGACCAAACCACTCCCAAGTGGGAGCATACCCGTGGAGGTGGTCCCAGCTTCACTCCCTGCCCTCCCTCCTTGCCCACCATCATACTTTGTTGTTACTCCAGGATGAATTTCCACTTACAGATTAGTGAAACAGGAAAAAATACGGATTTCTCCAACCATAGTCTGGAGGAGCATATTTGTGTTGCCTCCTAGGATGAATTCACAAGTCCAGTCTCATGTGAATTAGAGAACTCAGACCAGTGTTCTTGCACCAACTCACCCCTCCCATTTTATACCTGGGATACAGATTTCCTGTGACCTGAGGATGCCCGACTTTCAATACACCACACGTATTAGATGCAAGCTTTGCTGTTGGTATCTTTACATTGAACCAGCAGTTAATATTCATACATGACAGAAATAGACAGCACGTTCTCCAGTCAGCTCAAACTGTACATCACCTTTACTCAAATTCTTTTTTTCTTTCCTCCTTCTGTTTCACTCCTTATCTAGAAGGAAATTAAGTATCCTCAGACAGTGTCCATTAGAGAGGTCAAGGTCAGTGACTTTTCCAGTTCTTCAACACTGGTAGGTTCCCAAGGATAAAACACAACCACTTTCTCCTTTTCAGTCATGAGGAATCCATTATCACTAAATCTGCCTTTTATACTCCCGACATCCAGAGAAACAAAAGGAGCAATTGCAGTGGTCTGAAGAACAAACAGATAAATACCATCTCGCTGGGATACAGAGGCCTGTAAGAGGGGAAAAAAAAAATATAAATAACAAAAAGGAAATATATGTGTTAAAGAAGAATGCTGTTACATCCAAACTAGGAAAGACCTGTATGTCAGTAAACAGACTGAACAACCACATTTGATTAAAATTACTATTCACTTCTGGAACAAAAAGTCAAACCAAAACGATTCAGATGTAAGAATCGTGCAAAAACTGCCAATGTTACTATACCTTTCCTACAGAAAGCTACAGATGGTGGAAAAATGCTATGAAGTGTTATCACTCCACCATCTTCTTATAAAAATAACTTAATAAATGGTTACACTATATTTAGAAGGCAGTTTCATCGTGAAATATCAGGACAAGGTATAATGTTTTATATTAAGTACTATCGGTAATTAATCTCAGAGAGGCTTAAAGGCACAACCAGGATGCATTTTCATGCAGCACTTCCCATTCACCACCATGAAATACTATGCTACATCATTTTCAAATACCAATTAACTATATATAAAAAGCAGATAAATTATGTTAAGTGAAAAAAACACATCCCCCTTACAAGAAAGGCAACATTATTCATCTTAAAGAAAAAACACGCATCCTTTACATTTTGTGTTTCCTGAAGAAACACCAAAGTCTTCATGTTTTTTAAAAGCAATGCCATGAAGAGTGGCACTTGGATTAGCAATGTATTCGAAAGTCTAGTTAGTTATTAGTAACAATGTATGGAAGCACCAGCTTCTCACAAAACAGAATACTTTTTTAAATCACAGCTGCATACATTCTTAAAATACCCACTATGCATTTATGCTCACTAGCTCCCTTTATTAGCTAGTACTGTGCATGGCAAAGAGGAGTGAAATTCCCCAAGGATGCCCCAGTTGCAGAGCTTTTATTATTGATTATGTCATCTACACACACACAAAAAAGACCCAACCACCACCCACCGTGACTCCAGCTTGTGCCACTAGATGAAAAAAACCACAAACCAGGCTGATTTCTTTCCTTTGTATACTCAGGAGGCAGACCATGCTTCCATGAAAGAGATAAGAGGGTAAAATCTGGCCCATTTTCTTTTTGTAAAGCAATTACGCTGGTCCAGATTCAAGGAGATTAAACATCTCTATTCCCCTCTCGTTGAGTTTAGCTCTAAAGAGCAAAGCTGCAGTCTGGAAGCCAAATACGAGAACACACAGGTCCCCACCCTGCCAATCTGCTGATTAAGAATTTTTCAATAAGATTTACATGCTAAGAAGCGAGGCTTAACAAAACATGTACGTACAAACACACACAGAGTGAACGCTCGCTCGCTCTCTGTAGAGCACGCTTGCTAGGAGCGGAAGAAATCTAGGGGAAAAAACTCATGGACAAAATGACAGTGTCATACAACACTGGTGCCTGCTCAGAAGACTGACAGATATTAAGAAATAATCACTATCATGCAAATGGGAACCCTTAGCTGGAGGGCAGGGATCTGCAGGAGGAAAGGAGTGTGCAAGATTGTGTGTTAGCAATGGTACGCCGATCTGAGAGCGAGCGCTTCAAGAGGAAATACTGCTGCCAATAATGCACTCCATGCTCAGCTGAACTAGTGGCACCCAGTACTGACATACAGTGCTGTCTGCAAGCCAGAGCACTTTGCCATGATGCTATTTGCTATCTAGGGACAAAAAGAATGAAAGGAGCGATGCTGTAGCATTGTCAGGTGAAAGATAATCAAAAGAAATTAAATGGAGACTTACATATTTAAAATAAAAAGAAAAAAAAAAGAAAGAAAAACAAACCAAAAAGCCCTACCAGGGTTATTTAGATATACATATAGTGATACAGGAAAAAAAAAGTGTGATTTTGAGCTCACCATGCAAACTAGGATTTCAACAGCTATGGAGAAAGAACATTAAGTGGAACTGGACACTGCATAGCAGGCAAACAATTCAAACCAGTAAGATTAGCAAACCAAACCCAGTAATTTTTGATTGATGCTTACACTAAGCTGGGCCTTTTCTAATCCCACAGCATCCTTCAGTGATGAAAGGAAGTGATGGTTTGTAGGACTCTGGAGACCACCTTCTCCCACAAGACAGAAAGTAACAACGCAGCTTTTCCTGGTACAATTTCTGCATCTTTCCAGCAAGTCATTTATGGACTCCTCGAAGATGGGGACAGCACTTTGTGCTTTAACAGTCACACTGCCTTTGGTAAGGGTGCATACTGGCTCCAGAGAACTCCAGGTGTGCACAACAACCTGTCAAGCATATTGAGAGAGCACAAAGCTTAGAAGAAAAGTTACATCTGTGAAAACAACCTGGCATCCTAGGTTTTGAACTGCTCCTTGCAAGAAATGTTCTCCTGACAGTACCAGCTGATTTCCACCCAAGAAGCTCCACAGAAATTTAAACAATCAATATGGCATAATAATTAAATTATAGAAACCTAACAAGAAGTCTGTTTCAAACAGTCTGGATCTGTTGTCATTCTTGATCTGCAAGGCTTTTTGTTTTCTCCAGGCTGCTTGAGAGGAGGAGGGTGCCAATTCCTGCCAAGGGAGTGCTGGGAAATGGAATTAGTAAGTGACTAATTTGTTGACTTTTTTTTCCTCCTCTCCCTAATTAAAAAAAGTCAAACAAAGGATTTTCTTGAGATTGCTCAGTGTTATCTGATGTAATCCAACTGGGTCCTCTAGAGTTTCTGCACAATCACCGTTAAAGAGAAGCAAGACACATCATCATAAAAAGGATTATGGAAGTTATATTAATATAGTAAAATATACATTCCCAGAGGTCATCTATACATTAAGTTTAAAACAACCAAACAAAGAAAAACCAACAAACCAAAAGCCAAACAAACAAACAAAGTATCATAACTTGGAAGATAGATACTTCATGAGGATTACAGCATTCTATCCCTTCATATAATTTAGGTTATTTTTGACCTGAACAGGGGCGTGCAGTCAGGAACAGATCTTAACTCCTTTCCAAAGTTTAAAGTTGCACATTTTCCTGAAGTGAGAAATAGAGCATTCAGCAGAACTGCCCTACTGCCAGTGCTTCTCTGATGGGATTAGAAAATCTGAATTTAAGACCGTTAAAATAACTCAGACCACAAATAAATTATTTCATTAAGTGCAGTCCTACTCTATCCAGAAATTGCAATAATTTTCTATACTATATATATGTAACCTTATAAATCTGAAAATTTATGGCAGCCCACTAGACAGAGCAGTGAACTAGGAATTGATATCCTCATACTTCTAGTTCCAAAATGACTAGTGAGGCATCCCAGGTCTTTAGGTCTGTTTTTCCATCCTTCCCAGCCTTTTCACATGAGACACCCTTTACATCAGGAATTGTATCTTGTAGTGTAAAATGGCTCTTAACTTCATTTGGGATCCGTTTGCCATATGATTGACAGCACCAAAATGTGACAAATTGAAAAGCAAGACTCTGCTCTACAGGACCCAAGAAATCCTAACAGTTTTATAGCATTATCAGAAACAGTTAAGGCACCAATCGTAAAATGGTGACATTGCATAGGTGACCTTGCAACTAAAGTACACCCAGATGTTCTGTTGCTATTCCAGAAAAGAATCTAGTTCTTTTTCTCAAAGCAGTGTAGTCTGAGTACTGGCAAGCAATGGTACAATTCTTCCCACCAGCCAGTCAGCTAACCTAATTCTAACACCCAGGGAACAGCTTTGATAAGTAGTGAGGTACCGTGTTTCACACTTTGTTCTATATAACCATCAATCCCTTTAAGATTTCAACAGAATAGTTAATTTCAGGCCTACACCTAGAGGCTATAAGCAAGGCAATTAATTCCTCGTTCCGTGAGACAGTACACACAGCAGTAATAAAGGATAGTGTTGCCCTTAAGAAGATTAAAGGCAAGAGTTGCACCTCATTGTGTTTGAGCATGGACTTACTGAAGTTCATCTCTACAAGGAGGTGTTCATTCAGCTTCTCACATCTTTGTGGGAGGGACACAAGGGCGGCAAGAGAGGTGTCGCTTACCCTCAAAGTCAGCTTGTGATCCGCACGAAGATCTGAGACACTGTAAATGTGCAACACACCTTTGCCTTCATAGGCCACAGGCAGCAGTGGTGCAAAGAAGTTCTGGGCAAAATAGTGGAGCAACTTCCACTTGCCACCATACTCTGAAAGGGTTAAAAGGAAGAAAGATTTTCAGACTGAAGCCAAGATTACCTTGGCACACAATCCTTCCTGTGCTCTCTGGTCCTGCTATTACAATATAATATAATATCCTCCTCCACCCTTTTTCACTCTGTCAGGTGCGGAGAATGACTGAATTTACACTTGTTGTTTTTCCAGCCAAGGCTCTGTTCTAGAAGGAATGTGATGCTCTTACAAGCTTTTTTTTTTGAGCTTCACCAAAAGGTCACATTTTTTTAAGTGTTAATCCCATCATTGCTATGCTGCTATTCAACTTTTTAAAAAGCCTTAAGCACGAGGGACACTAACAAAACTGACACAGTGTGCTGGGACTCCAGCAGTCACTTCACTCCAGCAAGCAGCTGGAGCATCTGCGTTGCTAAGAATGCAGACAAACCACATCGGCAGCAGTGGCATTGCCACAAACTGTTACCACGGTAGAGACAATAGAGTCTGACTCTGGGTGCTTAAACAAAGCACTCTCTTCCCTTTTTTTTTCAGTCCTCCTCTTTCAGATCTTCCCCAGAGGAACATCAGTAGCAATAAAGACAAAAAAACCAAACCCAAGTTCTCAAACCAAAGACAGCTCTGAGTTAAGAAACTTTAATTTGCTAAGACCTGGAGTTAACACTTAACTGTATGGGATTTAGCAGACATATGGTGTAGACATATGGCAAACAGTTCACTTTGCCTATTTGATAGAAAGCTGTACGTTATTACTTTTGATGCTTTGCTAGTCTGCCGTTAACAAACAGGGAAAGCCGTCAAACATTGCGTCCTCTCAAAAAAAAAAAGCAGTTTTGCCAGGTGCAACGCTGCCACACAACCACTTTGAAAAAGATGTTGCTTCACTTCTCTTCCATCTAGCACCCGCTGTCAGCATTTTAACTCAGTCTTTGCTCAACCATTATCTAGTCATTGAAATGGCTCTAAAAAGTAGGGAGCCAGCTGCATCATCTTATAATGATAGAAAAGTTAGATACTGGTTTCATTCTTGCTTCTGTCTTTTTTTTTTAATACAAGTTTAAAGTTCAGGAATGCTGAAAAAATATTTCCAGTAATATGTTTTTCTTGTAACTAATTATATATCTGTGTTTTGGTGCTTGTACAAAGATCTTAGTGCTTCCAAATATTTCCTAATTAAGGATTTCATCCAGAGTGGTGTAGTCTTCAAAGGGTGTGTTTGTGGCTTTCACGGGCAGACCTGAACATGCTCTGCCTGCACTCCACAAAGACACGAATGAACTTTGTAGAGAGCAAAGTGCATTGGATCCAGTTTAGCACCTTGCACATAATTTTTTCAACAAGCTCACAACCAGCTGGCTTGGAAAACAAACAAGAAAAGCTCATATCTGCCTGGAAAACCCATACAAGATTCAACTGTGCTAGGAGATCAGACTTGCCAACAAAACACCACTGGCATTGAAATTAATAGTGCTGAAGCAAAGCAAAGAGAAGTCTGAAAGAAAACTTCAGGAGATGCTGTAGAGTTTCTTCAAAAGGGACTGTCGATAAACTGATGAACATACTCAGCATGTTGATGCCATTCAGTACATGAACTTGCATTTCAAGGACAATTCTTGACAGAAAGCATTGGTGGACTAAAGGACAATTCTGCCAAAACTAGGGAGTGCTAACAAATTTCTTTTCAGGGCCATGATACTTGAGATGACGAGAGATTTGGGATGGATTGTCTGAAACATAATAAACATTAGGGTAGCATCTGATCTTAAAACAAAAACAAAAACAAAAAAAAAACAACCAACCCAAAAGTGTGAAAAACTGTGCCTAACCTCAGATTTTCAGAGCACCTGAACTCTCTGAAGCCCCCAGGACTGCCACAAGACTCAGGAATTTCAAGTGTCAGTGCAATAGATGCTGCTCCCTGCAGGCCTCAGAGAGGCCACCATGAGCTCAGACAAGTTACACAGCATAGGATAAGGTTTCAGTGCCTGCTGACTTACATTATTTCCTCGGCTTAATTTACTTGATGAAAACCTAGGCTTCAACTGTCTTAGGTATGAAAATAATAATCCAAGTAAGTAGAGCAGATTTTGTTAGTGTAATATAAAATCCCATTCTTTTTTGAATGGGCCCTACCCTCAATTTCTGCTGTGCCTTGATTTCCAACTGAATTCTGTAGATACACCACAGTAGTTACTGGAGGGAAAAAGAGAAGGTTTACTACCTAGGCAGCGGATACAGAGATCCTCCAGACACCTGTACAGTGGAGAAAACAACTCACACTAAACTTGGCATTACACGTCCGCAGGCAAAATCATCCAACCAACCAAACCCAAGCAACCAACAAAAACAAACGAACCACACAGTTAAAAGTTTGTACCATTTCAAAACTGATTCTAGGGTTGAACTACTACAACTATTGATTAGGATGTGCTTGAAAACATCTCTAGTCTGCTTGCCTCAGATCAGCTTCTTAAGGCTGATATTTCCCTTTCCAAAAAACCTAGAGCCATTTTGAAGAACCAAAGCTCAAGTGATGGAGCAGTTTCACACAGGAAGGGTCTTCCAAGACAGCTTCTCCAGCAACAATTGCCAAAGTAACTTCAGACAGCACGGGGAATTGAAGCTCACCGATAAAAAAAAAACCCACATTTTTCAGTTCACCTGTTGTCTTGATTTTCTTAAGAATCACAGTTCTTGACCTAAAAGTAGGCAAGTTCTATATAAAATACTCCCCTTGCCACAAAAATGGATGTAAGAAACCTGGAGATCAGGTAGCTATGATGAGAAATCTCAGAGCTTAAACTTTCCTGTCACAGACATGCATGCCCAAAGGCAACAGTCAGAAGTCATTTAAAACAGCCCTGGGGTGGTTTTCTCCTTCTCCCCCCATGTTTAAATGAATTGTTAAAGAAATCCAAGTTCCCCACATTTTTTCCTGATAATAACACAGGGTTCTGCACTCTCTGCAGTATCAAACTTCAGAACAGGAAACTAAAATTAGGTTTGTAATGAGGCCCCAGTACTCTCTTCTGACTCTTCCCTGAAGCCTTCCACACTGATAGCGGGAGTGAGAACAGTTCTCCCTGGAACGGATTTTAAATGAATCACTTCACACCATTAAATGCAACCTGAGAAACATGCTGCTAGTTCTTTCCTCACCTCAGACTCATGAATTCTGAACTATTATTCTATGCAACAGCCTGTGGTTTCAGCTCACCAGGGGCTCTAAATAGTGAACCTGAATAAAAGCCAGTTATCTGTTCAAGGCAATCTCATGACTGCCGAATTGGGTACCTCAAGGTGACACTTGTGTGGAGGGAGGTAAATTGCCATGTGCATCACAGCACCCTTCACCAAAACACACTGCAGAGATGCTAAAGCACTCCGTGTGGCACAGCCGGCTCTACAGCTAGGTGCTAACAATCAAAACCCAGTTGTGGTAACAGTTGTTTAGTTCTGAACGGAAGGCAGAGATGCTGGGACAGGAGCACTGTCCTGCGTTTCCATTCAATTCAAAGGAAACATCTCAAAGGCAAGTTAAATGTTTGCTGCATTCTTCCCTCCCCACTTCGCAAGGAAACACTTCCGCTTTGTAAAGGAAATTATGTAGGCCCCTCCATGCCTCTGTGAAGTAACAGATTTAAATGAGAAGCACTCCTTGGTGATACTACTGTGCCATCTAACAAGATGCAGAAATGTGTTTTTGAAGTGCAAATAAAACTAATTTCTCTGAAGTTTTGCATAATTTCATCCATTAGCATTTCAAAAATCCCTCTACCATGTCGCCTAATTAAATGAATATTAAACCTTTCCTCATTCCACTGAGGGAATAGAGCAAAACAAAGGGACAGCTGTATCTCTGCTGAGCTTCTTTTCTGTAAGCTAACTTCAACAGCATATGAGTAATTCAAGTATTTGATATATTTTTCTACAATGACATCACCCGGATACTTAAAAATATATTTCTGGTGTCCACGATCACTTTATCTATTAATACATCTGTCCTTACAGAAAGACATTTTTCCAAGCGCCTTTTTCTCTTGAGGCACTTAAAGCCCAAGAGCATCAGCTATTGCTAAAAATGTAAAAATTAACACTGGGATATTCCGTTTCCTAATGCAAGTCTAGAAAGCCCAGAAAGAGGAGCGTTATAGTTGGAGCACTGCCTTAACATTTCAATAAAATAGCCTGTTTCTTCTACTGTTTTGGTTTTGCTGGGTCTTTTCCCCTTTTTGTTGCCTGCAGTTACTTTGCTTTGGATGAATAAAGGGAAAAAGAAAAATAAAAAAGAACAAAAAAGAAAAACTGAGAGGGACGAACATCTCCCAGAGAACGAGGAGGAGGATGGGGTGAGCTAAGTTTTTTTAAAGTGGCATTTTGTTCTAAGGACAGATCGAGAACTTCACACTAACTCTTAGCTTGTTCTAGTTCACTCATGTTTCTTCACACATGAAATTCTCAAATAAAGATTTTCAAAAACAGAATATGTGAGAAATAACTAAAAGAAAGAGAATCTACCAAGTCCTAGAGAGCTGCCGCAGAGCATCATCTCCATTTCAAAATGAATTCTAGACAAAATGTTCAGAACGCGAACAGCCACTTCCCTCATACCACACAGTCCTCCCCTCTTTCTCACTGCCTAAAGTGACTTAACATCTTTCTATGTCTGATTACTTCCTTCTGTGTTCTAGAAGGAGAAAAAAAATAAACACAGGAGATAAATAGCATATGTACATAAATAGATATGTACATAAATAGCATATTAGGAGAATTTAGTCACAAAGAGTGATTCACCTCGCCTGACACTGTTAGACACCAAATCTCAACTAGTCATCTTCTGTGAAGAGCTTCTCAGAAGCTATGCTAGGTGAGAGGTGTCATATGAAGTTCTATGAAAATCAAATTCAGCATGGGGAAGATAATTCATCCCACTTACTAGACAGCTAAGGAAACAATGAATCACACTTTAGAGATAACCATCTCTCCCCCAGCTGACTACAGAAGAAATCTCGATGCCTAGCCTTTACGTGTTTAAATCCCATCCTGCTCAGAACAGGATCACAGCTCTGTAGGTTTTTTTGACAGGGCACTGCTGCCTACGGAACTGAGAGGTCTTGATCACTTTACCACGGGGAACAAAGGGAACAAAATCAACCCAATTTGTTTGGATTATGAAAAGCATAATTATACATGGGTGATCCTTCTTAGCCTCCTTTGCCACCAGCTCCCTCTCTGCCCATTCTCACCCAGGGTGGCTGGGTACACACATGCATCTGTACAGCTGAGTCAACAAATATAATCAGGGATTTCTAGGACAGGCCCTTTTGGACAACAGAATTTCTTACAAGTCTCCAATTTTAAAAGACTTAAGCTTTCTAATTTTAAAAGACTTAATCTTGCCACACACAGCTTCATGGAGATCCAGCTCCACATAAGAAAAGCAACTTAAAACAGTAAAACTTCCATAGGAGAACAACTGCTTTGTTCTTCACCCTCTTCCACTTTCACATATTATTAGGATGATCCTGAGAAACATTTCTCTGTAAAGCATTTCTTTGGAACAAGTTTGCCAAGTCGCCCAAGAGAGAGAGCAGAGCCATACTTCTTACTCTGATACTTCCAGATGAGGAAAACAAACCCAGACTGATAGTTGGTGCTTTTTACCAGACTGTCAGAAAACTTACCCAAGGAAGCCCATGAAGGCGCCTGCCAAATGTCATTGAGTTGCCAGTACAGAGCTCCCATCGTGTGTCCTTCTCCCTTGATTATTTCACTTTGACTAAAGCGATAGAATTCAGTTTCTGTCTTTACACACTGAGCTTGCATCACCTGGGTGAACAGACAAAGAAATACTTTTGGTGTATTGTATTTTACTTCAGTTTCAAAGTGGGGTGTGTGTGTGTGTGTGTGTGTGTGCGTGTGTCTATCTTAACATACACAGCAAGAGCACGGAACTTTAAACGCAAGTCTGTGAGAGTATACACCTGCAGTGCTGTAGGCTTCTGCTTGAAGGACATCTATTTCCAGCAGCTCCCAACAGCTTTTCAAAGTTTCTCTAAAGACACTGCATGTAGGGGCTGCTTCCCACCTTCCATCCAGTGAAGATCACTGGGCAACATTTGCCTTTGAAAGGCAAATGGAAGACAAGGGAAAGATTATTTTTTTAATTAATTAACGTAAGTAAACCCCCCAAGAGTTAGAAAATGACATTATGCTGCACCACCTCCAGTATACATTACCATATGTCCACATCCCTATGCTCTGAACATAACACACCTTCCCAGTATACAGTCAAAATTTTGCACCAAAAGAGCAATCTTTTTTTTCAGCTGCACTTCTACTTCCCTCCTTCCCCAACTTGTCCTTAAAAACCATTTTTCAGAAGTTTTCATTGGTCAAGTTCTCAACAGAAGCCAAGCAGCCTGTTATTTTCATCACAAAGTATTTAATAAGCTGAGAAGGTATTAAAAGAAAGTCTCAAAATAAATGAAAAATTTATTCTTTAGGACAGCTCAAAAGGTAAAAATAACACTTTCAGATAACCACTAGAGCCAAGTTTACTATCCTTATCCTTTTTGCTGTTATTTTGGTATTCTTTAAACTGTTTAATCTGTTAATAAGGCCCTGACAGAACTAACCCTGTAGCAACTCTCAGAGCTTTCTGAGGCAGGACCTCACTACAAATTTTACCCCTATTTTCAATTCCACAGCATCATCTATCCTTGCTGTCTTGTCATGAGTGCCTAAAGCTCTCAAGCTGTTTTGGTTTTTTATATAAACCTGCTGACAGCAGCTCTCAAACATTAAAACCAGTTAGTGTGCAGCTAATCCCATCAATAGCATTTCTGAAATTCACATAACAAAACAGCACTTTAAAGTTGTCTAACAGCATTAAAAAGTTACTTAACATCATTTAAAATTCACATAGAAATCACAAAGAAAGAACCAAGGTTGAGGTAAACTACTAAGGATGAAGAACAAAATATAACCTACTGATTTAAAAGCAAAACAAAACAAAATCAATCCTCTTGTTGATATTTTTATCAACATCTGAGTCCCTAAGAAAATAAAAGCTACTAATAATCTCGTTCAGAGAGAACTGCGTTCTCTAGAAACAGCCTTGTTTCAAAAGCTCATGTATTCCTTGTGGCAAAAATCAAAGCAGTAAGTCTTTGGGGGCCACACAAAGAGCAAAACAGTCCCTGTTCCAGGGCGGGTACAACAGTGTAGCACTGGGAACAGTGGGCTACCAAGGAAGGCCAACACATCCCTGCATCCCCGGCTTCATGAGCGGGTCCCGCTGGGGCCAGGGACCAAGGCAGCACGCACAGCCAGAATCTCCTCCAGCTGAGGCAGTTTCTGCTAAATTCCCCAAAAGCTATTCCAGCCCTTCTATGATGAAAACTGGAGTCTCTCTCCAATAAACAAGAGACAAACTAAAATTCCAAATTAAATTGACTCTCCAGTGCTTCAGTGCAGAAACTTCTGTATGACTGAACATTACCTAACAGAATAGGCCCAGTTTTAATGGCTGGCAATATTTAATGGAACAGGCATTGACAGCTACTTATATTGAAGACCTCGCTGTTACCTGAGTGAGATAAATCATATCTTTGAACTTCTTTATGGGGTCTGCGCTCTGGGGAAGCTTGAAATGATGCCCGATCTGTTGGAGCATCTGATCATTGCCATTTTCATGGTGTTGTCGATGGAGGGAAAAATCGCTCATGTAGGACCAGTCCTCAGTGGTGGAAACCTTTTAAAAACCACAAAACTACGAGATCAGAATGGAAAGGCAAAATGTGCATTCAATGACTGACAGGATATTCAGGGAAGGACATCCATTACAGTCTGCTGGTATCATCCACAACCTTTTAAATTGCTAGAATATTTCTCAAGTGTCTCATGCAGGCACGTACGGATTTTGAATCAGTAACACCCATTGCTTATTCTGCTTGTACAAATAATGAAAATAGACACTGCTGTTCAACCCAAAAGAGCAACTTTTGGCTAAATAGCATTTAACTTATTTGTCCTAAGGTTCGGTTTGGCCAAGGGACCTCAGAGGTTTATTTGTATTCATAGTAAATAGGATTAAGATGAAAGAATTTACTCTAATCAGAAACATTTAGGCATAAACATTACAGAAGGTAGTAGGTCCATGAATTCTAATAATGTGTATATTTTCAAAACCTGCCTCTGAAAACAACTGATCATGAAACAGTTTTTTTCAGCTAAGGACAACAATGCAGCATAGCTCAAATAGTTATTGTTGTCAAGCTCTCGCTGTAATTACAATCTTTATAAAGTATTTTTATTTGAATGTGTTCCTTTTTAGGATGGATTGAGTAATTTTCATTGTTAGTAATATAGATGAATGTACTGATTATGTCTCTGCTAATATACTTTGTCCAGAAAATTGAAAGGAACATTCTGAACTCCTTTTAGTTGGACGCATGAGTACCAACATGATGTTCATCTCTCTTTGAACAAATGGACAAACAGTATTATATGTCTCTGCTCCAACTGGATAAATAAGATAGAACTTATAATATCTGAATTTAGCAGGAGACAAAACCAAATCCTCTTATATGCAATACATAAAGAAACAAATTATTTAAGTAAAAGAAATTGATAAAAAAGATAAAAATCAATACATTTTAGAATTCACCACTTGTCATGTTTCTGCTGTTTCTAAATGAACACATATCCTTAGACACAGCAAAAGAAAATATGTTAGGCAATCTTCACTAAGCTGTATGTGAAATAGAACTACTATTAAAATTAATAGTCTCATAATGTCTCTCATCTAAACTTGGTTCCTCTTGCAACATCAGGGTAAATATACTGAACACTAAGGAGAGAAACTGTCCAGTTTCATCTGCTCCCTCCACACCAGCCCACACCTCTGTCCCACTGGTGCCACACCACACCCAACAGCATCTTATCCCAACTACAGTTTGGATGCTGTGGTTTGTTGGGAAGAGACTCGTCGTCCTCACTAAATGAGGGGGGGGACAGCAAGGTGTGGAAGCCCAGCCTTACCTTTTCGACTGTACTGAAGGAAGGCCAGGACTGAAATCCATATTCTGAAGCAAAACGAGTTTTAGGATACACTGTCCAGTTCCAGCAGTCACTGGTGTAGTCATAAAAGTGAGTGTCACCATAATGGGTATCATAAGGATCCTGGGAGACCCAACCTTCTTTAACTGACTCCAAGCCATTGGTGGGACTGGATGCAATAAAAGGACGACTCTTATCTGCCTGGGATTTAAAAACAAAACAAAACCACACACCCCTCACAAAGTGATTGGCTTTTATTGTCTGATTACATAGACCACATTTTGAAAGGCAGAGGTAGGGCAGGGAAGAACATGCCTTTAACAGATTTCTGAGTCACCACCTAGGAAACATTCTCTTTTGTGTCCTGACATTCATTATCTTTACTTGCTTAATTAACTTCTTACTTATGTTCTTGGAGGACAGCTGGGCATGATATTGCTTGCTCTGCTGTTCTAAGGGATTCTCTCCTCACATCAAGAGATTTTCTATCTTTAAAATGCTTCTAAATTCTTAATGAAAGCTATTTAAAGTGTGCCGCCTTTGTGAAAAATAAACTCAAAGAACATTAATATTTGAGTACTGTGACTTCTTTATGGAATATCATTACTTTTGCAGCATTTTTGCAGGAGCAAGGCCTCGATTTTCCCCTTTCTTGTTCAGTAGTCACCTAAATTTAGTCTTAACAAAGCCAAGGTATTCTGCTACTAGGCTTGCATTGTAGCATTGCAGGCTGTTGTCATTTTGGCTGGCTCCAGTTGCTAAGATAGATGAGACTGTAGGAAGAGTTACCTTACAAATTGTTCAGAACTGCCTTTATTTATAGCCTCAGTAGATTTATCATACTAAATCTTTTAGCAGTACCTTATGAAGTACTGAAGGACTCCTTTTGCGGGTATAACTCATTTAGCAATCTACTTGCAGTAAGATAGAGGCCCGAGTTAGTTACCAGTCACAAGTTACAGCAATTGGCTCCAATACAGCAAAGCACTTGGACATGTTTCATTTTAAGAAATTGTCCTCTAATGAATCCTATTCCCCTGTCTTTTTTTTTTATATATACATGAGTAATTAATAACTGAAACAATTTACTACATATCCTGAATTCCCTGAAGTCTTTGGCTCTCCAATACTGCTAGTAGTTACGGGTTTGTAACTGTCTTGTATTACACAGGACCTGAAACTGTTACACTGCGTGGCTCCTTCTGTCACTCAAAATAATTATTCTAAGAGTTTAAAATAAAAAAGAGTCCATCTTGGATGGCAACACTGCACAAGTGAACTGTAACTAAAAACCATCAAGCCAGAACACCTCACTTCACTGCATGTGCACTGGACATCATGTAGCTAATCACAGAAACACCACAGCATACTCTTACAAACACTTTGGTTCCAAAAACCCCTACTGAAATATAGAAATCTAGAACCAAGATGTTAAGCAGGAATGTAAGATACCATTACTGTTTCAAATGCCTAACTGCCCTCAAGAGCGGGATCCTTTTCAGCAGGTTCTTTCAAACCTGGCCTCATTTTTATTGTTTCCTCATACCTCATCTTTTCCAGTAGAAAGGTATTATAGATTCCCAGACTACAACTACTCTGACAATGCCAGTAGCTTCTACTAACAAGCAATAACATTGCAGTCACCTACATACCAAGAGCCTGTCTTACCAAAAGGAAACTTCAGGTCATGAGCCTCACAGCATGACAATCATACTGAAAAGGGCAGAGATTAGACTAAAATTATCATACTCTGAAGTCAGTAAAATCATACCATACAAGGCATACCTGGGTACAAAAAGGCCACTAGCATTTTGAGCTCAAAAAAAAAGTCTTACTGTTGCTGAAGAATGAAGTACTAACTGGTCAAAACTCTTGCAATAGTTTGTCTCTTAGCTAAAGGGGGAGTTCAGAATACTCACCTGTGGTTCAAGCATCGTTTGTCAATCCTTACACAGTTATGTGACATCAGTTTGGGACTTCTAAATCAATTTCACTCTACATATGCACATAAAAGTTAGTTAAAAGCAGTCTTCATTAAATAATGAAGAACTGCAGTACTTCTAGGAGGAGAAATGAAACTATAAAAGCTGTGCAAAGTGGGTAGGTGCTAAATCACAGTAGATTACTTTGTGGATTTCAGGGGCTTCTGGTCTGCGTGCTCACAGCTTAAGTCTTATCACAACATATTTTATGTTGCCTCCAGATACTGTAAAATACCATTAGTCTGTTTTTCAAAACACATGATATAATGACTACACAGCATAAGGACAACAATTAGCATAGCTTTTGTTTAACATGATTAAGCCAAAAACCTCAAGTACTAGAAGAGAATATCTTTATGCATTTCTTCGGCTTCTACTAAAGGGCGTGAGGGTTGTTAAATCCTTCTTACATTATCCTTCAATAAAATCAGGATAAAGAAAATCTAGTCATCTAGATTAATTAATAAATGAATGGGTAAGTTGATTTTTGATGACTGGAAGTGGAGGCCTTTGTGGAGGTGTTAAAAATAGGAAGGACAAGAGAGGCAAGATCCACTACATTTCAGGTCACAAAGATGTGATTTTTTGGTTTGTCACGCTTTGAGGATAACCCTTGAGTTTAGAGAGATGTTTACAAGTGCTTGGAAAGTGTAATTCCTAAATAATGTGCTCACTTTCAGGTCCCCAAAGGATTTTTAAAAACCCAATAAAATGAAATCCCAAGTTGCCCAAATTGCAAACATTAAAACTTTTTGCCATATCTCCCTATAGTTTCTTGAGATCACTTACAGCAAGAACTATTTCTCGGATGTTCTTCACATAAAGCATCACGTAGTCTTTGATATAGACTTCTCTGTCAGCATAAGGTATGGAGAACCAGTTGCTTGCAATTGCTGCTTCATTTTCATTGTTACCACTCCATAGAATAATTGATGGATGGGATTTTAAGCGCCTTACCTGAAATACAACTTACAGTTTCAGAATTCAACCAAATTATTTCTTTTAAAAATAAATTTTAAAAAAATAACAATAAAAAAGTCACTTTATGACTACTTGAATTACAAGCCTACATGCATATTATCACATATGCTGAGCCTCTAATTCCTGGTTTTATCTGTACTGTTCATTATTCCCTGAGCTCTCAATCAGGCTCAAAAATGTTTGTAATATACACTTGCAGAAGGGAAAACTTTTAATATGCTGCCATATATTCACCACACATACGTGTGTACCCCCATCCTCATCTGCTCAGCCACACGTGAAGGGTAAATTCTGTGCTAAGGCATGCTGTAATTATTACAGCTCACTCTGAGTGAACGCTCTTAAACATTCTCCAGAAGAGGTCAGTTTATACATGAGAAAGGTCTGTGCCTCTGCTTGACTGACTATTCCCGCAACTAAGTTAAAGGGGATTTAGCAAGGTTACATTTTGTATTTGCTACACGAAGGTACACTAACAAACCCTTCCAAACAACCCGTTTTGGAAAACTAACTTAGACAGTCAATCAAAGATAGGTAAGGGTAAATAGAGCTTTGACACACAGACAAAATACCTGATGAGAAACTTCTGCTCTTACGGATTCTAAATAATTCTGGTCAGTTGGATACAGCGCACATGCAAACATAAAATCCTGCCAAATCTGCAGGGAAAAGGAAAATAAATAATAAATTCTGTTAGCAAGTAATTTTACATGAGCAATCCTTTGTTCAGACAGCAGTTATTTATATCAAAAAGAATTAAACTGAAATATTCTATTTGTTATTCTTGGAAAGTACCAGCCAGCCCCTCACATCCTCCACGTGCATTTTCCACTGTGGTTTTCCTCAACAGCAGAATTACAGAACGTTTACTCTTATGAATCAGATCCTGACAGCCTTCACTGATGACTGGAATACTGCTCAGTAGATGCAGTTCAGTAAGTTTCAATGGAATAATTAGAACCCATGCACTGCTCAAACGTAAATGTGGGGCAATCTCCAGCTAAACAGAACCATTTTTATTTACTCCTTTACAGATGTTAACACCAAACGCGTGCTACTTATTACAAAAAGACAGTAATTCTTCTGACATGGTACCAAGCACACTTAATGGATGTTCAAGTGTACCTCTTAACAAACCACTCCCATACCAAATGAGTAAACTGATCTTACAAATAGTACATCTTACCCAGTAAGAGGGGCAGGCAGACACAAACTAGATCCTCTAACAACACAACAATCTTTCTTTTCAAAGAAAGATCAAGAAGATACCACCTGAGTACAGTAAGTCTTTCAATTCAACAATAAACTCCATTTGTGCCTTGAAGGAGAATAATTAAAAGAAAGGGGAAAAGAAGAAGCTGAATGAGATGGGTAAGATTTCTTGTTTTATCTGCGCTGTTGGTTTTGTGGGTTTTTTTGAAAGTTCCTGCAACTTTCAGACTCCTGATAGTCTATCTCAAATGTTAATGGAAAGATCTCTTGAAGGAGCAGATTAACCCAAAGGAGTCTACAGGTGACTACACTTTTCTGAACACCATACTACATAAGCAATAGAGCCAGACCAGCTCCTCACAGAATTAATTTTCCTTGCAGTGAGGACACGCTTTTCCATGACTCTTTTCAGTGTACATTCCCCAAGGAAACTGAAGATAGGGAACAGGACAGTGGGAGATAGCAGATCCATTAATAATTGTTACACTCCTAGCACTGCACAAAAAAAAAGCAAAGCTATTGCTGAAGAATCACTCAGTCCTTCAGGGACCATGGAGAGTCAAAACTCTCTATTGAAAGAAACTTTATTTCCCCTCAGTGAGCTATCACTGTTTTTCCTTAAGCACAGTTTGACTCTAATGCACTTTTAAGCCTTTGCAAGACCATTAGAAGAAACAAACCCAAAAGCCTCCAGCACCACCCCCTCCAGAATAAAGGTCTGATTTTCTGCATCTACTTGCTATTTTGGCTGCTAAATAAGATCTAAATTTTACACTGAGCACTGTACAGGCACAGATCTAAGCGGCCTACTTAGGTGCCTAGTGTCAAAAATGAAAGAACTGCAAGTGCTCAGAAGCCCTGAAAATCAGGGCACTCATTCAGATGACTAAAATAGATGTAACATTTTATTTTTTTCCAAGCACACACAGCAGAAGGCAGCAAGGTATCAATTCTGTTTCCCTGCCTTTTTTTTTTTATACTGTAGCATAAGACCAAACATATTTTTTTGAATTTTAATACCAGATGCAACTTGGCCTTCACTCATCTAGTCACTATTTCATCAGAACTTATTAACATGTGCCTCCAAGCTCACATAATCAAAAGTACTCATCTAGGATTATCAGTGTTTGCAGCAGGTGTTCCTCTTACAGCTCCATTTATACTCAATTATAGCTTGTTCAGAATGGCCCTTTTGATAAGGCCTTCCACACTCGGCTTCAGGCCAAGTGAAATATTTTTGGTAAAAAAGTTTGAACCAAAAAGTACTCAAACCTTTTCAGCTCTTGCTATAAAGGTGAAAAATACTTTAAAAATAATTAAAATCCATTTTCACAGCAGAAAAAAACATGACTAGAGCCAGAAGAGATGTACAATATATAAAGATGAGAGTTTGGGTCTGAAAAGAGCTACAAGACACAAAGTTAAAGCCACAGTCCTATTGCCCTGATTTTGGGAAACGGTCGGGTGTGATGGGGACTGGGGGGAAGATGGTGGGAGAAAAGGAAAAGTAGATGAAGGGGAGATTTTGGGTTGGGGAAGAAACAGAGTTGTAGCTTGAGTTACAAGAAAAAATACAAGCTGGGATTCCAGTACAGAATCTCCAAAAAGCCACCTCAGTTTCAACAGCCAGCCTTACTAATCAGGAACTGAAGACAAATAAATACATACCTGTTCATCTGACTACTCAGGTTGGCACTCTACCACATCCTTGGAAAGGAGGCTAGAGCTTATGTATTAATTCTCTTATATTGTTCATTTAGAGGGGACTTTTATTTACAAGTTCTTGTCAGTTTTTAAGTGTTTATTGTTCTCACCATTATTCCTATTTCATCGCAAATATCATAAAATTCATCTTGTTCATACACTCCTCCTCCCCAAACCCGAAGTGCATTCATGTTAGCATCTGCTGCAGACTTCAAGAGTAGCCATAATCTGTCAAATATAAAAAGAAGATTTATACAAGTTTTGTGAAACTGTATGACCTCAGAATTTCTAAGGTTATTAAAAAAAAAAACCAAAACCTAAAACAAACCCCAAACCCAAACATTTATTGTTAGCAGGCAATCTAAGATTTATAACTCTGATGGAAACCAGACTATTTTGCTAGCTTTGAAGCCTGCATGTCTGGACAGAGCTCTCAAAAAGCAATTTTTTGTGCAGAAAAAGTTACTTGGTCCTGTTATCACTTATGAAATAGGTAGAGCAACACACTCAAGGAAGTGCTTTTACAGAAGTATTGGCAGAATAAGACTTAGAAATACTATATTTCATCAATCAGGTTGTTCTTTTCTCCTTAGATATTACTTGCTTTAAATATCAATCACTTAAATGGAAATCCTCCTTTAAAACACATCCAGAAAACTGTGTTCTCTTCTTTAGTTGCACAATACATAGCAAGAAGGGGGTGGGGGGGAAGTGAGAGGAGGAGGAAAAAGACTGAGACAGTGAATCTCATTTTAACAGCTCCATTACATTTTCCTTAATCAGGCTGGCAGCCTCTGTACTCTCACTGAACGCACGCCGCAGCATGCCCTGGTGTCCTGGCTCCCCTGCTACCTGGAGCAAAGCTTAGTTAAAGTACAATGTGGCCCACGTCCTACCTGCAGCTCTGGGGTGCTGTGTCATTGAAATACAAGAAGCCTGGACCAGAGGAGGAAAAAGGGAGAGATGGGTACTATGGACTTATGTATTCCTGCACGAGATGGGTGAGGACTTGGATGCGGTGCGCTTTCTCCGAGTGCTAATGTGCTCCAGGCAACAGGAGCTGACAGCCTAAGGAACATCCCTAAAAATACCCGAACAACCAGTAACCTGTGGACAGCAAACAGCCACCTTCCCAATAATTACTGCATTTACATGCCTTGTACTTCACTAAAGTCTATTAATCAAGCCCTAATTCTGAAGCCTCCAACCCACAACAATTAGTGTCCTACCTCGAATGGCACTCCACCTGCTAATACTACCCTTTGACAGAGGGTAGACAATTAGGAGAAGGAAAACATGATGCTTTTTCCTTAGAGAACATCAAATGTGACTTACGTGTCATAGGTCACTCTGTCCTGGAAAGAATCTGCAGGAATCCAGTTTGAGCCCTTAATGAAAATGGGTTGGCCATTGATTCTGAAGTAGAAACTCAGACCTGGTGAGCCAGGAATAGGCTCCTGAACAAGTTCTACTGTCCGAAAATAGGCCTGTGAAGACATGAAACTTAGATTCAAAACTGACAAAAAAATTATAAAAAGAAAACCATTATAAAAGGGACTCAACACTAACCACTTAGAATTTGTCAAGGAGTCAAAAGACATGGTCTCCATCTCCAAATTCCTGCTTGATTAAAACACACTCTAACAGAGCTAAAAAGAATCATTCCAATAAACCTGTTCACTTTTTAAAGTTTCTATCACATTAAGAGAGAGAAAAAGCATGCACAAATTAGCATGTGTGTGCACGCTTGTATGTATGTAAGAGACAAGTGTATGTTTGCTGCAGAATTCAGTCAGACGTTCATCAGAGGACCAGTGACAGGAACACAGTGGCTGCATTAGATCAGGCACACCATCTGATCTGTCATTTTCTCCTTCAAGAATGAGACTGCAGCAAGCTCAGCTGTAAGACTTGCCCCTAAATGTCTAGCTTCATGTTCATCCAGCAAAAGCAAAGCCTTCTTTCGCTGCCCTGAAATGATACTTTTTTAATAGGTGTAGCAATTAAAGAGAAAAAGATACACATGCAAACACAAATGCTGGCTGGGAAGTGAACAGCCCTCTGGCCATCGCAGCTCTGTTTGAACAGCAGGATCAGCAATAAGGTTTCAGAGATCCCAGTTCAGCTAAATAACCACTGACTCTGTGTACGTTATTAAAGGTCATTCCAGATAAAAGCACATCTGAAGCAGAAGCCAAACTTTTACAGCTGCTCTCTCAGCCTAGTATTTGGTATCATGTGCTGCAGATGCTGAAACAAGAAAACATTCCTCTTTCCTGCTGCATGTGGAAGAAAAGTCCTCAAGAAATCAATCTGGACATTTTCTGGGACTTCAGTCAAAGCAACAGTGCTGCTCTGAGGGGTATCCTGATTGCACTGGTGTAAACACAGGCAATCCCACAGTCATGACAGATTCGTTAGTTGACTGCAATAACGCTTTGCACTGACCCTTTATTTGTAGGGGTGTCTTCCCCACCTGCTGTGGGGCAGATGTAGAGCAGATGCCATATTAGACTCTGAAGTGTTTGAGAAAACATCTTTCAGAGAGGCTTCAGACTTCCTTTTCTCCTGCATCCTTGTTCAAGTTCAATTTACCTGGGCCAGAAAGAAGACTCTTTTTCTTTCTGATATCCATTGCTTATTGTCATAGGGAGGAAATTGGGAAATTAAATAAAGTGAAGGGAAGCTAATAGCAAAGTTCGGCCAGCTCACACCAAGCAACAAGTTTGGGTCAGGAGGACAAGAACATCATTCTTTCTAGACTACCCCCAAAACAACAACCACTCATGATGACTATTTGCTACACCTTCTCAAAAGGTCAGTTTGCAGAGTACAGCCTGTTCTCCCTCTTCCACAAGCTACAGTTGAGAGAAGTATCTGCCAGTAAAACAGGCTAAAATTAAACTAGCTAAATCCGAGTGATACACCTGTCTTTAAGATAAAATGTAACTCTTTATTTCACACACTGGACAAGTCCAAAGTTAAATGGGAAATGACTCATTCCACTGTGGGACTGTAGGTTGCTTCCTGATAAGCAAATTCTAAACCAAAGTACTCAAATAGAAAACCAAAACAAAACCAGACCCAACTCTGTCCTGGATGGTGGCTTTATTCTATTTTGGATTTCTGCTACTCTCACCAGGAGAGTTGGTACATTCCTCAGACAAGCCGGTTCCCAGCACAGCTGGCTAGAGCTCTACAGATCTCCCACAAGTACAGAGTGGCTACTCAGAAATCTTTTGCAAAGGATTAGTTAATGTTTTGGAGACTAACATGTCAGAAAACAGAGCAGTTCAGGCTAAGGGTAGCTGAATCTGATGTAAAACCAAGCTGTGTTTTCTCACCCTCTACTTTTTGCCTGTCCAAATTTATGTAGATACTCATACGGAGACTAATCACTTGTGAAACATCTTGCCTCTATTTTTTTTTTTTCTTTTGAAAAAAAAAGAGGTGGGGGTGGAAAATGTGTTCCGCCTGAATACAGTACTAGGTACACAACAGAATGACAACTTTGAGGAACATTTATCCCTGATTGTATCTCCTGAACTACTCAAAGTTCTTATTAAGCCATATGAATGCTGCTATTCAGTCCTGCTGACATGAGAGCAAATTGTGCTAGAACATGAAAAAACTGCATATGGAGCTTTTTTCCACTTGCACAGCACAGGGCAGGGGGTAGGGGTCTGTGTGTCTGTCAGAATCCAAGCCAGAGCTTCACAGAACACATGAAGGAAGATTAGACTTTACACTATGAATCAATAAAGACTTCATATGCTGGTTAATTTATAATGCCCACTATGTGGTGCATTTCCTATTTACACCCCCCCCCCCCAGGTCTTTCCCATTAAGGAGAAAGGAGGCTTCCGACTATCTTTTATAAACCCTCAAGTCCCTATGATGACATGACCCAGGGCTCTCTGAAGTACACTGATGCAACTACCCAGAAGGAATCCATTAGTTTTCCTACCATTGTACACTTTTCACAGAGTAACAGTAGAACTTTCCTTCTTATGGGCTTTATAGCTGTATTTCCTGCAACCAGCTTTTCCAACTATAACATGCTGTGTTTATTTGGTGAGGTTTTGTAATTGTTTCAAAATTAAACTGTTAATAATGGCAAAGATTTATTATTATGACTTCAAAATTAAGCTCAGGGCTAGTCCTGTAAAGACCAGGGCTCCAGAAGCTACTGCTTTTCATAGGATTTTTTCAAATGAACAAATATTACAGCAAATAGCAGTTTTAGGTGCCTGGTGACTAGATTAACTTTTAGTGAAGGGATACACATCAGAACCACCCAATAATTGGGTAACTTTACTTTTGCTGTTTCCACATGTTGATGGCATAAGGAGCCCCAGCCTAATTTGTGTGTATATACATATTTTTTTTTTTTAATGGACAATTGAAAATTACCACTTCTAGGCTTCTTCGTAAAACCAAACAGATAAATATACAGCCAGTGTGTTACAGGACCCCCTGTGCAAACATCCCCGCATATTACTTTCGCAGTCAGATTTAAGATGTTACCTCTTCTTAAACCTGAAACACATCTATCACATTCTAATATGTGAATCCATGTCAGCTTTTTAGGAATGTGTCTACACCACAAACTTTTTTAAAATTAACAAAAAAAGCTGAGGAGTAATAACCTTCAAATAATCTATAAAAATCTAAAAGGATTTTTCAGTGCGTGATACAAAACCATCACCACCATAGATCAAGTTTACAAGTGCTTTTTTTCATAAGATAGAAAACTTAACGAGGCAAAAATCTTTTCCTGTCTGGGGCTTCCAACTACCTGTAAGCCATCTTCCAGCCTGAAGGCAAGGAAAGGCATCCATACAAGATAAGGCTACCAGAAAACAAGTAAACAAACATGCATTGTGACATTAAAAAACTTCATTTCTCACTAGCATTTTCACACATATATTACAATCCAACAAGATATTTAAGTCTCTAGATACCTGCTATGCAGAGCAGATGTCTTTTCCCATAGCAGTGCCATGCCAGCTGTAATCAAGCTGAAAGGCTCACCTTTGAAGATTTCTCAATCTGGTATCCTTCCTCCATAATAAAAGTTGTTGTCATGTTGTACCCAGTTTGCTTTCCATGTCCATTTGGCCACCAAGCCTCCACTGTAGAACTCTTCAACACATAAGAGAGAAAGTCAGAGCCGTGGGTATAAAAAGAAGCATAATATGCACCTAGGGGCTCAGGTACCTTTGAGTGAAGTCTCATGAGTTTATGTGTCCAGCTGAACCCGTAACTGGGATCTCTCCAGCTGCAGTTTTGGGGTGAAAACTAAAGAGAGAAGTAGGATTTCTTCCACTGAAGCCCAGGCCATCACTTCACCTTGTGCCCACAACAGGCTGTGAGCACGCAGGCACACGCCTAGCTGCTACCCCTCAGCTGAGCTACAGACAGAATATCCCTCCAAAACTCAAGTATCTGGATCAGGGGCAGACACTGTTCACTAGCCACTGTATCATACCTCTCCTCTCACTGACACTCTTCTCCATCACATACAGCATTCAATATACAGAGGTGACACTTTTCAGTGGTGACTTGGGTAATATGTAACCAAACTGACTCCTTTACTTATGTCAAGCTTTTGAGTCAAATTCTAAGTTTCATCCCTTCTTTTCAGTGTTTTCTGCTTTTTCTCTATGCTTCCTAATTATGTCATTAGTACTCCATAATTTTTATGGAGTAAAAAAAAAACCTACCTCTGGGATGACAGAATGATTTAATTTTTGCATTTTTCTAGTCACAGAGTAATATTTATATCCTCATTCCAGCAGCCTACTTCTGCTGCTCAATCCTATTGCCAACAGTTGCCAGCTGAGCGCACAACACAGAAATCGTGGAAGGCGAGCCATAATGCATGCAACCAAACAATGGAGGGCTCAGCACTGAATAGAGCCGTGCAAGGAGTGCCTCAATCTTTTCAAATAAAGTGAGGCCAGAGAGCAGCCCAACAATGTGCTTTGCTGTAGCCATACTTGGACCCAATCATGAATGTATCTACTAACGCTACGGCTTCCCTCACACACAATTATCAGAACTGCTTGTGCAGAAGTACTGAGCTCTGTGTTGCACGGATACAAACGGAAGCACAAAATTAGCGTGTGCCTCAACAACGAGGGAGTGTTTGCAGCCACCTGGCACGGCTGGAGTGTCTCATTGGCCGCTAATGATGTCATCCCTGCGCTCACCATTAGCTGATAAGCAAAATTCTGTCATGTTAGCAACGCAGCACTTTGTGTGGCAATTGCAGGAAGACTGCTAGGCATCTCGGGTGATACGCACCACTCAAACACTGATTTTGCAACACAATCCGCAGTAAGCTCTCAACTAGAAATAAATTTCTGGTGAGGTCTCACTGTTGAACGTGGGTGGACCACACAAGTCTTGTTGTGCAGAGTAAGGGCTCCATTAGCTGCATCGATAACATGAGAACACAATTCAGGGCTTTTCGTAAAATAAGCTGATGTGAATTCGTGCAGCAAAGCCTTTTGTGTACAAAGAGTAATGAAACGCTGTTGCCTCTGCTCTGAAGGAAGTGTTCCCTCACAAACCTGCAGTCATACTCCACTAAGAGGTTTCTTCTGAGGTTGAGGGGAGATTGAGGGTGGTGCAATTAAATAACCAAAAATAATTTTTGAAGTTTCACATCACAGTGCCTTAATGTAATCCCTGAAAAGGCTAAGCAGAGACAAATGATTGTTTTAAACGAGACTAGGTATGTGTAATTGCTCATGCAACTTGTGTGTCAGATGACAACAGTAACAAAAATCCTGTGTTTGTATGCTTTTATGCTTTTGTGTCAAAATAAAACAAAGCATGTAAGTATGCAAGTTGCTGAGTGCATACTAGAACTGAGTGTGCATGCTATGCAGACTGAGTGTGCATACTAGAACATAAATACCTGACTTGCCTTTAACACATGCTTTTTCTCCGCTCAAGAAACTGACAAGAGAACTTGAGAATACATGCATAATGCATTCAAACTGGGGAAACAAATGCGGCGTTATGCAGCAACAGAGAAAATCAGTGGGCTAGTAAAATATACAAAGCTTTGAGGGCAGACCTCAAACATTATTAACTGCCAAAATTGTCAAAAGCCCCATATTCCTGCTCACAGCACATCATTCACCCACAAATCTAACTGTGCCCGGTGGCAGTGAGGCAGACAGCAGCTCCCGTTACACTGCTGGCTCCAACGGGGAGCAGCATCAGCCGCTGCTGTGCCTGCCAGGGCTCCCACCCTGCCCACTGGCCTGGGCCTGCCACTGTCAGGTTCAATTCTCTGTAGCCAGATCTACTATGGCCTTGCTCTCTGAGCAAGAAGCCAAGACAAAGTTCACGCTTCTTTTTGCCACACTGGGCTCACTGCCTAATTCAAGACAGCTACCTATTTGTCAGCTAGAACAGACCAGCTGATTTTCTTCATCTCTCAAGCCTATACATCTTTTCTTAATTACACCTGTATGATAAGACTCAACAGTTTATAAAAAAACCAAACCACAAACAAACCAAATTCTATAAAATTTAAATAAAGTCAGTGAATTAAGTCTGTCACCAGATAGTTTCCCAACACCCTCTGAAGGTAAGCAGATTGATTCTTTCCTCTCTCATCACTGGGGTGTATACAAATTCATCATTTTTCAGCTGAGTTCTCTCCTCGTTAGAGCATCCTTCACCTCTCTGACATTCCACCTGAGTTTTGTCTACCCAAGGGACTACAAGTCAATGCAAGGAAATACTGCTCCACAAAATTTCCACCAACCTTACTGCCAAACAAGTTCTTTATCGGGCTTTTTTGCTTTTATTAACCTGAAAGAGTGTCTGCTGAGAGGTTTGAGGAATGTTCCCTCTCTTTCCTGGGAGAACCATGCATACTGTAGTATATTCCCCTTCTAATCAGTCCAGTGAACAATCTCATAGGAGACAAGATACCTACTGCCAGTTAAGTGAAGTGACACAGGGTATCCAAAGGTTATCTACCTAAATAGGTCATCTAACAGTGGCCAGTGATGATGTGATCTTTTCATTTTGCAGTAAGGAAAAGGCTTCATCGTGTTTTTGACACTGAGCTACACAACCCCACAGACATCAATTTTTAGAGAGGAAAAGAACTGTTCTCCTATCCTGCCAAGGGTACGGAACTGTTGTTAAAGTCACGAACACTGTAAGGAAGGGGAGGGAGGCATAAAACCAGAATGGAGGCAGAAAGACCTACTGGAAACCAGGGGAAACTTTTTGCAGTTGGCTAGGGCTCCACACACCTCCTTACCTTGTTGATGTTTACAAGCAGCACAATGCTGCCTTCTCCAGGTTGAAGTTTCACACTGAATGTTTGCTGTGTTTGCAATTTGGGAATGCTCACAGTCGCAAGACCTGCAATTGGCTTGGAGCTGACTACATCAAAAACAGACTCGATTTCAAGACTCCACTGCTGAGCACTCTTTACTAAGTGAAGGGGGAGAAAAAAAATGGGAATTTAGGATTGTGCTTATATACCTATTAATTAACATGATCTCTCATCAAAGAAGCAATTGAAACACCTCAGATTAAATTTAACAATTTTCAGGCTGTGCTTGAACCAGACCTACAAGGTTAATCTTGTTTAGATCATTTGATAGCTGTGTTTACATTTGCTGACTCAGAAGAGAACAACGCAATATGATTCGTGTTTTATAACTCTCTCTTTTTTTCGTTCAAAAGCCATCCAGGGTTTTTTCAGAGTTCTGTACAAAAGTCAGAGACCATGACACCAGTTACTTCATTAGGAAGGACTTTTTTCCCACCAACTTCCATAGACATTATATTTGCTTTTAGTCAGCACTCGTATGAACATGGTACTCTTTGGGAAAGATCGTAATCACAAGGCAGTACAATCACTTTTGTCGATGAAACAAAAACAGTATTAACAGAAAACAAGATGAATTCATCCCAGAGTCACTAGACAAAATGAATGGAGTTATACTGGGGATGAATTGGGCCCATTGTGTCTAGACTTGACGGGCTGTATCTTTATGTCCCTTCTGCCGCGTAAGTGCGGGTGGAGGAAACAAATTAATGACTTCCCTGAGATGTCATTACCTACCTACAAACATAGCCTGGCTAATCCTAGACTTCAAATATTACAGAGGAACATCTATGCTAAAGCAAATAGAACAGAAAACAAGGAAAACTAGAACTAAAACATATTTTGTGTACACAAGCTACTAACAGAGTACTAATGTATTTTCTTTCTCTTTTCATGTTTATATTCTAGATCTGCTTCCTCCAAGAGGGAAGGAGAGCTCCCTCCAAAAGCAAAGTATAATTATTACATTCAGCCCTGGTGTGATTTTCACTGTCTTGTATAGAATGGAGCAGGGAATGTGTTCCCGAGTTTATATGACACTCAGCTTTACCCAGAGAATACCAATTTTCAGAAATGCTGAAGGGGTTAAAAAGCCACCCAGCCCACAAGGGTCGGCCATTACAGTGTTTTCCCTTCCCTCCAAGGACATACAGAAATTCCAGCCCACTCTTAACTGCATGAACTGTGGGGTCTAGCCACAGAAATAAAGAACAATGAATCTTTGACAGACTCAGTGGTCAAAAGGCTATCTGACACCAAATCTGATGAGCAATAGAACTGCATAGGCAGCTTAAATTCAAGTTGTTAATTTACTTCCTATTTTTCACGTTATTATGTTTGAATACTAATAAACTCTGCCTCTGGTTCCAAACCACTCTCTGCTGAATGGAAGAGGGTTGCTCTCTCCACTTATCCAGAGAGCAAGACTTTACCTACCAGAAGGTGGAGTTGTGGGAATGTGGGAGGGACCTGAAAAGATTTTTACTGTAACTAAATTTTAGAGAGCACACAGAGTCTGTGCTGGGGCTTTCCATGGAAATTCTAGTCACGTTAATTCTAGCTAAGACCTGCAGCTATTTCAGGAAGCTTTAAAAGCAGCCAGGGAGTGACGTCTTCCTCTTTTATTCATACACAACAACTCTATTCCCAAGGGCTGAAATTCAACCCAGTGCAGAGGACTCGTGCTAGCTTTTACTCCACTGAAGATTGAGCTCAACAGGCAGTGGAAGAAAGCATGCGTGTGGTCTACAATGGGGCATATTACCGTTTACAGAAAGTTTCAACAGAAAATTAACTACTTTTGCTCAGCTGCAATGATCTTCAGGACAAAGGAGACGAAAATCAAAGGCCATGTCAGGGGAGGAAACCGGTTTGGTAAGTTAGGTAGCAGGAATACAGGAGTCTATCCTCTCAAATTGCAGCCTTAACAAATTATCCTTGCATAGCATGACTGCTTTTCTCTCTCAGACTTCATGTTGTGTCCTGAAAACTCAGCACTCTTGAAACTCTGCTCACTGTGCATTTGTCTTTCCAACACAAAACTTAATTCCCATAGTAGCTTTGCCTTTGTTTCAAATTGAGGTGAAACAAAAGCGAGACATATTTATTTGGAGTCTTGGTGAAAACACATGCCAAGAAAAACGAATTTTTTCAGACCAAAAGAACAGGTGCTAACCTCAGCTATACTACATGTATTCTATGCAGTTATTTGGGGACCTTCAAGGAAAAGAAGATTCTGAATTCTATCATTTTTAATCACTATTATTTGTACTGAATTATTGTTTCAAGACCTAAAAGGCTGTGCTGTGATAAGAAATACACACAAAATCATAATAAAACAATAGAACCTTTCCTAAGATGACAGTTGAGCTTAATAGTAAAATGGTTTGTATTCCAAAGGTGAAACAACAATAAAAAGTAATAACTTACCAAAGAAAGTAGTCACAGAAAAGTACATCAGGTTATAATGGTTATAGGCCTCAATCCTAACATCTTTCCAGATACCTTGAGTGGGAAAAGAAGGGCCCCAGTCCCAACTAAATGAACACTGCTCCTGGAATACAAAACGCTTATGTTATGATTGCCTGTTTTTCACGCAGACATTGATGCTGTGCCAGAAACAAAAATTATTTGCTATCTAGAAATAAAATATTGCCATGCATTGAAAGAATTTTTCCAATTTCCATAAACCCAGAAAAGTCTACAGTATTTTTCTTCTTATTTCTTGACCAGAACTCTGCTGCTACTACTTGTATTAAATCAAAAATACAATTTTGTGTTAAACACTCGTGTATAGCAAAATGTTATATTAGTGAGCTAACAAAACACCACCTAGCCCACCACTTAAAAGAACCCCAAAGAGTAAAAAAGTCAGAAAACCAATCCAGCAGGTTACTCTCGATTCAGCTCCGAATTGCCTTAGTTTGTAATGGCAGTATGTAATTGTATACCTAAAAGACAAAAGTAAGCAAAAACTGATGCTTACAAATGTTCAAGTATTCTAAAAGAGTAATATTGTGTTGTATCTGAAATACTTTATCCCCTGGTTTTTTGTTGTGACACCACAGATTAGTACAAGGAAAGAGCTGCACATGTCTGGTGCATTTGTGTAGTTCAGTCATGTTCACAGTTTCTCCCCTTTTTATAGTTCCCTTATAGAAAAATAAAGGGAACAGAAATACCATTGAGAAATACCTTAGTTCTGGTTCTAACATCAGAATAACCATCAGAATTATAAAATGCTGGTCAGGCAGAGAAGTACCTACACTATTTTCCATGTAGCTCTTTTCAAACGTGATTAGACCTCTAGTGAACACATCCCTTGAAGACATCTATTCGGCTGCCCTCCAAGCTTCACACAGCCCCAGCCCCCAAAGCAAATACAATAGATCTCCTTAAAGTCTTGTACAGTGACCTACAGTTCTAAATTTAGAGACTAATAACTTTACAGCCGAGGCATACTAATTTTAGCAAACCACATTGCACAAGCCTGGCCTATCCCTTGCCTAGCTGGAGTCAGCCTGCCAGCCTATCAAGTTGCAAATGGGCCTTCCAGGAAGCCGGCACTGTACCTATTTCAAGTGTAAAAACAGGGACAACACATTCTTAGAAAACAAGTCAGATTGAAAGCAATTTTTCCTTTATAAAAAAAATAAACAAATGAATCCCTGACAGATTGTCAGGTTTCACTGATTGCAGCGACCACTATTGGAAATAGTATGTCACAAGAACAAGGAGCTTGTATCACTGAAGTACATCACCAGTGAAGTCCTGCATTTTGCCACAAATTCCTATGAAGATTTAGATGTGTTTACTGCACTTAATACTGAACGTCAACCATGGAAACAGCTCGCCAGTACCTGAAGATGGTAAGCAGTCAGCTTTGGTGATGTCCTAGTATGTCTGTTTACTTTTAAATGTGACATTGCTGCTGTTGTTACCGTATACTTGGAACTAAAAATGTTTCTGGAAATGTCTGGAGCAGCTTCCAAGTAAAGTCACACAAATCCTTTGAGGAAAAGCACTTTCTTACAAATTTAAGATATAGTTCAGTAACACATAAAATCATTCCTGGCCATTTTTACTCTATAAATAAGTATAGAGCTGCCTTCTTCCTTCCCAGCTCCTCCCTGCACTGATTTCTAAGAAACACCGTGGAGTCAGAAGAATCAATCACCTAGCCATTTTCTCTAGCTGTTCCAAAGCTATCAGAAATATACCACAGAATCACAGAATTACTGAGGCTGGAATAGACCTCCAAGATCATCAGCGCTACTCCAATGATAGTTTGCCTTGAGTAAGTTTTAACAGCAATGAAGCCATATCTTAAATCAGAGTTTCTGAGTTGCATTCGGTTGTATATTGCATTGTTGTTTTCACTGAATATGTACTTGTAAGTTGCACTTCACAACAACGTAATAAGATGAGAACAGGCCCTCTGTTAGGTAACGCTTCTCGGGACATGCCAGCGCTGCCCAGTATAAATAGCACAGACCACGAGCAATAGAAAACACTCACAAAGCTGCTTGGCTGAGACTTTTACAGCCTTGGCAATATACACTGGTATTTGCAACAGTGAACCCTATTGTCGGCATATGTTGCTGAACCCACCCAGTGGTTCAAAATGTAATGCTTACACATTTTCCAATGCTATCCTTCTCTCCTTGCTGACTCCTTAATGAAAACAGCCTTTCAGACATTCTTATCATCTAGATGTGAAGCTTGGCCTTCTTGTACCTCTCTTATTATTGATATGCTAGATTACGAGCTTCTAGGGGGGGACAGGAGAAGGAAGCTTGAGATGAAAAATATGCCCTACTTATAAAATGACATTGCAGGTTTCAGAATACATCTATAGGATAGCACCTGGTGCATTCCTCCTTCCCAGCCTGAAGCCAGACAATTCTGCCCCTACCTTTCTGATGAAATTAGCATGGCACTCTCCTTTCTGCACAGGTGGAGGGCACTCCGGGGGTATGCTGTATGCTTTGTGACATCTGCTCTGCTCTGCTGCGTATGAAATGGCTGATAAGAAACGGACTTCAACAAAATTGACCTCCTTGATCACGCTGGTAATATCAAAGCTCTGGGTCAAGAAAACAGAAGAAAATCTTTACTGTGCTGACATTTATTTATGAGATTTCTAATTGCTGTTATACTGGGATTTTAATACCATATATATATTCTTCAAAGGCATTTGAAGTAGTCTCAACAGGCTTTGGTTTTGAAGGAAAAAAAATGCTACTTCTTGAGCTAAAAATGAAAATACACAGTAACATTCCAGATACAAGGAAATGTTTCTGGACAAACCACTTTCCCCATTCTGAGCCCCCACTGTAGGCTGCAGCACTCAGCTTGCACACAGAAGTGCTTGAAGGATAAGGACGGCAGGAGAATCTTTGCCCTCCTTCCTCATTCAGAACTCATCTGCATCTTTAGAAAGACACCTTGTTCCAGCTCAGAGCTGGTCTATACAGGAGTCCTTCCAACTCACACCATGCTGCCAGTTTATGTACCACAGAGCACTGAGCTGCCTTTTGCACAAACGCTGCAAAGCTGTATTTCATGCCACCACCATGCTCATCCTCAAAATGTAGAGATACACATTGTATGTCAGCACCAAATAAAGCATTTGGGGTCTTCCTCAAGGGCTCACAAAATCCCCTTCAGTGTAACTGGATAGAAGGATAAATGTTCAGTCTCAGAATTATCCTGTGCTATCAAGAAAATATGGTTCCAATGGCTACTACCCATTTCTTCTTCACTGTGTTTATTTGTGACAAGCCAAGTCTTGGCAATTTTTTCCAACTTGTGAGCAGCCCAGCTAGCATTGCTTACAGCTGTAGCATACAGCAGGGATTACACAGCAAAGAGCAACCCCCGTACACAGCCTTCACAGAGTCCTTCCTGCAGATGTCACTGCCATGTGGAACAGGTGAACAAAGGAGCAGTCTGGGTCACAGTAATCCCAGACTCAATCTAATACGGTACACTCTGGTTTTACAGTGAAGGCCATTTCATGAACTGTTACAATCAGAGACAGAATGAAGTTGCAGAAATAAGGGTGAAATAGTATCACTTCCCAATTCTACCCAGCCTGCTGCTGGCAATCCGTTAGATACTCTGTAAATAGCAAATAATTACAACTTCATAAAAGCTCTATGAAATTTCTTATTTTCCTTATGGTAAAACTAAGTTGCAGAGAAACTAAGTGATTTGTCCCAGGTCACGCAGACCCGGGTGGCAGAATCTAGCTCTTAAGTCTCAGGCCAGTACCTCTGCAATAGAACCTGCGAGAATGCTGAACACTGAGATACGAGGACACCAGATTTGCTTTGTAATTCAGTTATTCCACTAACTTTCTTCCTCTATTTTTTCTTTTTTTTTTTAAATTCTTTTCAGAGAATAAAATTATAAATATTATTCTGGTATCCAGAATAATTTTATATTGTAAAGCTATAAAATTAGCTTGAATGTTTTTGCCACTCAAGATCATTCCATGATGAGTACTCACATGCTGACATAGGCTAAGCTCAAAAATGCAAGATAATGTTATCAAGAGCCCAATAGCAGAAATCAAAAACCCTATATAAAAAAAAAAAAAAGGATGGAAATGCTTACAAAGGGTTTATAACGTGTGCATACTGAAATGAAAATGCACATGTAAACCATTCTAAAACCAATTAGTAAGCAGATTTACAGCTAATATAACAGATTTAAGCTTAGGTTTTCTTGGAGCTGTGACAGATCCCAAGCAGCAAGACTTATATTATTAGCTGAACTGATCCTCTTGCATGGGTCCACTCATTTAGAACAAGCCACATTCACCTCTAGATCTGACCCTGATGGTACTGAAAACGTAAGCACAGTTCTCTTTCTAACAGTTATCTGATTACACATGCAGTCCTCAGGTCAACACTTTCTGCATCCAAGAACTTATTTTAATGTGTACTGGAATGAACTGAAAGTGCTCAGTACAAAAGGGCTTTGAAGAAAAAACGGAAGCACCTTCAAGAAATAAACACATTACTTACGTATCTGTTGAACATGTTGTCTGTTCTCCCAAGAGTGATATTGTTGATCAGGATCTGTGCTACTGTATCTACTCCCTCGAAAACCAAATTCACTTTCTGCCACCTCCTACAGAAGGTAACATTCACATAAACAACTGTTAGAATACCAAAAGTTAACAACGCACAGGAGACAGGCAATATAAAAATGTATGTCACTACTATCTTTAGCATCAGTTGTTTCAACTACCTCCAAAAATGTTTAACTTTTTTAACTGTGGCTACGTTGTATCTTTAAATAGTCAAATTAAGATGACAGCTGAAGTGGCTCAAGTCTGTAACACAGCACATTCACATACCCACCAGGTATCAGATGGGTTAGCTTCCAATTAGCCTACAGATTATCCTTCCTCAGTTGAGAATTTATAAGTAATTTTTAACAACTAAAAAAAAAAAGAAAAGAAAAAACTGAAGTGTTCTTTAGCAGCAGCTGCACATTACTGCATAATTTGTTTCATTAGACACAAAAGTATTAAGCAGATTGAGCTGACAGATTAACTGGCAATTCTGCATGAAAAATGGCACAGAACTATTTTAGACATATCTTTAATGCATACCTGACGTCAAAAGGAGTTCTGAAGGTCCTGCTGTAAGTCCAGTTATCCAGTGAGATCCATCTGTACATCACATCATTAAATCTATAGTATGGATCCTAATAGCAGATCAACAAAAAGAAAAATACAAGACTTATTTAGTGATAGTGTTACTACATGAAATGAATCATAATATCCATTAAATGAGCACTTATTATTTCAGACAGTTTGCAAATGCCAAATCCACCTTATTTAGTCCTGATACTCATTCTCACCTTTGAAATAACACGTGAAAGCAAACTTTTGGTAATATCTGACTTTACTTACATAGGTCAAAACCTGTTTCCTAGAATAATTCACATTCAAACCAGAGGGAGCAGGATTTGCTTTTACATAAAAAATGACTGGGCTGGAAATTAAAAAAAAATAAAGACAGCTTGTGACTTAATGAGAGGAACAGAAACATGATCATCTTCATAATGATGGAGAAAGTAAGACTAATAGGATTTTAAAAGGCAAATAAACAGCATTTTAGGCCTCTAGGGACAGCAGTGAACAAATCTCTACAGTTTAAAATAATTGCAAATACTCCATTTTTTTCTTGTCAACTAGTCTTGATGTGTTAAGGCTGAATTAAATTGTTACATATGGAGGGAGGGAGAAAGAGGAGAACCAAACCAATTTCATTTGTTGTGTAAAATTAAACAACTACTTTTGAGAATAATCCTGCATTTACACCAAACGTGTTCTTTTCTCTTTAGTCACACTACCCATGAAGAATAAAGACACAGTTGGTCTCAGATAGGTCCTCAACCTTTTTGGCTTCATGCTGTATTTATTACCTTACGGTGGGTCACAACGTTCCTCACCTAGGCCGAAGGAATCAGTTATGTGACCTGACCAGCCACCGCCCTGCACCTCATACAAAGGCAGCGGAAAGGTGCAGTCTTACACCCCCATGCCAGACAGTTCAGTGCGCAGGTATCGGGGTCAGTGACTGACAGCTCAGTCCAATCCTCTTCAGCAGCTCACAGCAGAATTGCTTTCACAAAACAAAGACCAATCACTTCTGGACTACATGACTCAAGCCTCGCTAAGAGAAAGCATAGCTGCATTAGGGTTGCCTTTGATACAAGTCTTTGACAGTCCCAGCACAACTAAACATTTGCCATGAATAGCCAGATTTGCACTGAAAAAAAATCTACCCAGCTTATTTTTTTATTCTTCTTGCTGAAGCACAGATA
>JAAGNO010012909.1:0-32969 GCA_033439905.1 Ceryle rudis | reverse complement strand
TCATTTCCAGAGAAGAATCAAAGTTTGAATTAATGTCAAACTTCCTCAGCTTTATTAAATCTCTGGAACAGAGATCATACTAACATAAAAAATAACCTTTAAAAATAACTGCTTCAGGAAAATCACTTTATGCCATGATTACTCTTTAAAAAGTTTTCATATTTCTCAACTAATTCACCTGAAAACTGATTAACTTTTGAATATACTTTGTGGTTTTTTTTTAATTCTTGAGTATAGTTGCTCTTCCGTGAAGTATAGATTTTATGTGAAATGGAGCAGTGGTGTCTTGTATGGCTTAAAAGAATTTATATAAAACAACTCAGGGTCTTGTCAATGGAAGGCAGTGATGGCATGGAATGAGCAACATCTGTCCTTCAGAGCATATTGAGAAATGTGCTGCCTGCTCATGCATACTAATTGTAAGGTGTTTAAAACTTGTGGTACCGTTTTAGCCAGTACTCTTTGGCCTGACAAATATGCAGCAAAAGCTGAGAATGTGATGAAATTAGTGTTTCAGTGTGTGTGGTTCTACAGCATAAGAATCAGGGATTCAGTATCCTCAGGTGAACGTTCAAAAGATGAAGATGTCATTATTTATGTTAATACCCTGTCGACTGTGGTGTGCTTCCTGGCTCTTCAAATATCAGTTATATCTTATGAAACACAATAGCTTTGTAGTGCTGATTTTTATATGGGATAGAAGAGAGAAATTCAAGAAAATGCCCTTTTCAGATAGTGCAGAGGTACTAGACAAAGCCATTGCTACAACTTTTGTGCCGTTTCAGCATCACTTTTCTCGTGACTTTGAATAAATTACAAGTTTTTAATACACTCTGAGTTCATTTACCCTTTTTGTTTCTTTCAGATAATGGGTTTTTCTTCTCACTACTCTGTTTTACTTGTCCTTGTTTCTTAGAAAGTTTAGAAAGAACCACTTTGAAATAGGCATGAATTTTTCTTCCTTCTGTGTAGGTTAGGACTGTGACTTTCAGTTCACAGAATCACTATGGTTCAAAAGACCTTTTAAAGTCATCAAGTCCAATGGTTATCTAACTCTACCAGGAGTACTACTACACCATATATGTAAGCGCCGTATGTAGATGACTTTTAAATACAATCGGGGATGGTGATTCAACCACTTCCCTGGACAGCCTGTTCCAGTCTTTGATAACCCTTTTTGGTATAGAAGTTTTGCCTAGTGTCCAACCTAAACCTCCCCCAGTGCAACTTGAGGCCATTTCCTCTTGTCCTGTCAGATGTGACCTGTGAGAAGAGACCAACACCCACCTCTCTACAGCCTTCTCTCAGGTAGTTGTAGAGAGTGATAAAGTCACTGCACAGCCTCCTTTTCTCCAGGCTAAACACCCCCAGCTCCCTCAGCTGCTCCTCAGTGTTAGTCTCAAGACCCTTCACCAGCTTTGTTGCCTTTCTCCGGACCTTCTCCAGCACCTCAAGGTCTTTCTTATACTGTATTGTCCCAAACTGAACACAATACTTAAGATGCAGCCTCACCAGTGCTGAGTACAGTGGGACAATCACTTCTCTTAGCCCTGCTGGCCACAGTATTTATGATACAGGCCAGGATGCCATTGGCCTTTTTGGTCCCTTGGGCACATTGCTGGCTTGTGCTCAGCCAGCTGTTGATCAACACCCCCAAGTCCCTTTCTGCTGAGTAGCTTTCCAGGCACTCATCCCCAAGCCTGTAGCATTGCCTGGTGTTGTTACAGCCTAAGTGCAGGACTTGGCACTTAGCCTTGAAGCCCATGTGATTGGCCACAGCCCATTGATCCAGCCTGTCCGGGTCCCTCTGAAAAGCCTTCCCACCCTCAAGCAGATCAACACTCCCACCTAACTTAGTGTCATCTGCAAACTTACTGAGGGTGTGCTCTATCTCCTCATCAAGGTCATTGATAAAGACTAAACAGGAGTGGCCCCAGCACTGAGCCCTGGGGTACACCACTTGTGACTGGTTCCTGCACCATCAAGTCTTTAAGGCTTTTTGGCATGGATTAATGTTCATACTAGTTCTTTATTCTTTTTTCATAGAGATTTTTTTCCTGCCAGTACAACAGTATTTGCAGATAAGACAAAATGAATATTTCTGGTTATGTGGCACTTTGTCCTGTTGTGCTGCCATTAGAAGGAATTTTGAGATGTTTAGGGTAGATTTTCTGTATGCTGAAAAAAGGCAATGAAAATCAATGTTGCAATATATGGAAGGAAATTCCCTGAAATCTCACCTTTTTATTTAAAGTATATCTGGGTTTAAAAAAAAAAAAGGTACTACTTCTGTCTCCCCTTGGTTTAATTAACCGTGTACAGTTCAGAACTTTACAATGCTTCCATTGCTTGTTTTACCTATGAGGCTACAATTACAAATAAACCAGATGTACGGTTGTGTGAAAAGCAGGGAACAAGCAAGTTCTGTAGCACACATCTAACAACTATTCCGCATGTGTGTGGGTTTGTTACACTTCTTTTAGCAGCAAGAACTGGCAAAATAATAAAAGAACAGAACAGAAAAATGATGACAAAAATTATGTATTATTCAAGCTGTTTGGTCAGAGTCTAAAACTTTGATCATAAAGAAAGGGAGCAATAGGTTACAGCCCTCACTTTTTTTAGAGTTTATAAAACTGTCATGATTTGAAGCCATATAGGTGACTTGTTATAAGCTGCATTGTGATAAAGTGAAACTTGCCTGTCATTAAATTATCAAAAATTACTGTTTTAGACTTCAAGGCTCCTGCAATATTTTGCCTGTGAACAGGAAGTATTACAGTTTACCCAGCATGTAGGTATGATTTTATGGTCTCTGCATTTCCTGGATTCACAGTTGGTAATGTAGTTAAATACTGATTTTTGCATGGATATAAATCATAAAACTCTGGACAGCAGAGGCATAATGAACACTTCATAGTAAAGTTTCTGTGAACATTTAGTTTGATTTGCTAACAGATGTTTGGAGCTACTATGAAGGGAGGGGAGCTTAAGTCAAAGGTGTTCTAACAGCCTGTGATGTAAGGGATGAACTGAGTTACTCTGCAAACCATATGTGAGGCAGACTTCTTGAAAGTGGAGAAAAAAGGATGACAATCTCTAAAGATGTGAAGCACCCTGACCTAGCAGGTTTCTAGTTTGTATTCCCTTGACTGTAGATGTAGAGAAGTTTTTCAACATGAAACAGTACAATGCTGTTTTTTAAAGCAGGTGTTTCTCAGGTGTAACAGTTCCCTGCCTGCAGGGATGCTCTGAGAGTTTTAAGGTGTTCTGCCTCTTCAGTTCTCAAGTTTATGTGAAAAAGTCCAGATCCTCAAGTTTGAGCCATGCTTTCTTTTTGAGGCAGCTTGATGTTGCTGTTTTGCAATTGACACAAATGCATGACTGGACTTAGAAAATACGCTTGAGCTAATGCTTGGCAACACTGACAGAGTATCCTTTCTGTTTTGACTAATGATTTTGCTTGTGCTTTTGTGGAAAAGCACCTGCTTTCAGGTAAGATGCAATGTTAACTTGTAGGCCAGGCTAAAATTACAGCATTTCAATCAAGTTATAATTGAAACACAAGCTGCTCAAAATTGATAAGGAAACATTTTTGGCCAGTATTTGGGAGCAGAGCTGACAAGTCATGTCAAGTAGTTATAAACTGGAATTTAGTCACCCTGTCCCTTTCTCATTACTAGTTAAGTGTGAAACAATGCATTACAGTAGTAACCAGTTTAATGTGGTTAATGGCCCTGTTTTGATGCTTCACAAGCTGACAAGTAGGAAAACTGGTATTTCACTGAAATGGTTTGTCTGAAAAAAAATCAGTGAAGATGGGAAAACCAGGGACAGGATATTAAAAAAAAAAATAAAAAATTCAATTTAATTTATAGTGCAGTGAACTTATTTGATACCATAGGATGCCTAGGTTTAACTTGAGAGAGAAGGCAATTCTCTTGGTCTTCTAAACTTTATAAGAGGGTGATGAAGTACTGCCAGGAACAATGTCAGTGAGCTATAGTGGTGTAAGGGTGAGTACAGAGTGCTCATTATTAAAGCAAATGAGGTAGTCTTAGTTTGTAATGTAAAGGAGGTCATCAGATGGTCTCAGTGTGGGCCAGAAAGGTGAGGCTGGTAAGCTTTCTGCTCTAGACTGTTTCTCTGGATCTGTTATGGGGCAAGACTGATTCCAGGACTGACTGTTGTACTTTGGCTACTCCATTTTCATGAGGTTGTGTGGTGCTCTAGTGATCCTCTTATGTGTAAGTTTGTGTCTATAGAAAAGAAAGACCAGTTATCTTCTGTCATAATTTCTGTGGCAGAAAATAATAATCTGAGACCATTTTTGAGAGGTTAGGTGGTGTTCTGAAAATGGGAGTATGAAATGCTTCAGCAGCAAAAAACCTGTCAATCAAGACAAGAGCTTAGATGAGTGTGTACATATATACACACAAGAAACTTGTATAGGTGAATACTAAGATAATTTTGCTGGTATAAAAGCTTTAGAAAACTTAAAACCATCTACAGATGTTTACATGAGTGGAAATAACAAGTGAAAGCACCCCAAGTAAAGCTATTATTTCTACACCCCTAGGAAAGAAAGCAAAGCAGTCCTACTCTTAACCTTCATTTTGTCTTTTGCTGCAGCTGGATGTACTGTACAGGTGTGTGGATACAGGGGTGTGAGGCTTGATTGACATGGCTGTGTTGACTCTGAAATCCTTGGTGTGGTTATAGTTAAACAGGTGAAACTACTTTTTTCATTTTTGCAAATGGTACTGCAAACTAGTTTGGTCTGAGGGCCTGGAGTAAACTGTTACTGCAAAGGACAACTTTTTTGCCAGTAGAATTATCCCTCTTCAGAGTATATTAAAACTGTTTTGATAGACTAGCTCTACAAGGAAGCCAGCATCAAACTCTAGAAGAGATTGCTTTTAATAATGAAGCAAGACAAATTTTGCCTTTTGGGAAAGAATTGTTTTCACCAATAATAACAGATGGTTTTAGTTAAACCGATGGGTTTAGTAAGTGAAAAGTACATTTACAATTTAGTATACCTCCTTTGGTATCCTAGAAAATGGATAGCTTTAAAATTGGTATGGGCTGTACTGCTGCAACAGTAGTGAACTGATCACCACTTGGAATAAGCAGTGTTGTAATAGAGGTTTGGGAGGACTTTATGATGATCAGCACTTCTGTGAAAATTTTAAATACATCTTGAGATTTATTATAATCATTTACTCCTTTGTACTCAGTGTCAACAGGGTTAACAGTGATAATGTGCAACTTGGTCTGTATTTCTTAATAAATTAAGCATTTCTTATATGGGAGGAAGAGCTAGTAGGAAAGCTTATCAGACCAGTTGAAATAGTTGGAAAGGCAACAGTGCTTTTGGGGGCCTTCTTCAGAGTTTGGATCAGCGTGGTTATTAATGAGAAACATGTTTGAAAATGGTGGATTGAATTGATTTAATTCTGTTGCATAGGTGTCTTTCACCTGTGTAATTTCCAGGAGACCATTTGATATATTTGAATGAAGCATAGCTGTATTTTTGAGTGCATGTTTGTAAGTCTGTGAATGTATTTTAATGGTGCTAGCAATGTGTATGCTTGAAATGCAGAGTAGACTTGCCACATTCCAGCCCTGGTGGAATCCTTGGCAGGGTGCACAGCTGAGCTGAGTTTGGAGAATAAATGCCCAATAATCCAAGATGCTTCTGTAGCCATTCTGCTCTTGGGTGCTTTCTAGAAAACTAACTGTGAAGTAATTTTGTGTTACAGAAATTTGTGCTGACATAGGTTACCCATACCCTTGGCAAGCCACTGAGAAATATGTATACACTTAGACTCAGGAAAGTATCTAAATTCATATATTATCTTTTAGAGTAAAAAACAAACAAAAACATAAAAATTACCTGAATGTTGAAGTTAAAACTGACTTAGTGTGCTTTTTTCATGTAGGTGGTTTTGCTTTTGTCTATGAAGCTCAAGATCTTGGAAGTGGGAAAGATTATGCTTTAAAGGTAAAATGAATTTACTTCACTACATGTTGGAGGTCTGTCTTTTTTGCCTGATCCTTTAGCTTGACAGTTAATCCTTGATGTATGCCACTGAATGAGTCATTTGAAAAATCTAGAATGACAGTGGTTTGTAGCACACTGTACTTGTAAATAGAATAGTTATTCCTGTTAGGACCCCATGCTGAGATGCCAAAGATGAGAGTTGCTCTGTTAGATACTACTGCTGTTTGTCTTTATTTGGCCTAGAAATTCATGACCCTGCCCCAAATATTTTTTCTGGCTGGGTAGAAAGAGTCTTTCCTAGTTATCTGAACTGAGGAATATTTTGCTTTTTAGGAGCAGATTTAGCCTACCAGTTAGCCTATCTTTGTACTTTCAGAGTAAGTATGAAAAAAATGCTTTAACTTATTGATCAACATTCTGTGTGGCACTTTTCAGAGACAGTACTTGAGATTCTTATTTTCTGAAGGCTGTAATAATCGTGTAACAGGTGGAAAGCTGAAGTATTAGGGAAAGTACAATACAGCGAAGTAATTTACTTTGTCATATTTTCCTTCAAAAAACTCTTGTCATTTTGGAGTAGGGGTGTTCTGTGGCTGTAACAGTATGAAGCCATCTCTCTTGGGGAGAAATTGAAAAGGGTAGTGGTATTAGAGGTGGCAGAGGTAAGAAGGCATTACGCTGCCAGTAATTATTTGGTCTGCTTTTTCTACATCAAAACGTGACCAAACACACGTGTGTGTTCAAAGTGTCATGTAGAAGTAGTCCCATTTAAAAATAGCAGGTAAAAACTTCCTCTGTTTTGTAATGTTCAGATTCATTCTAGTCAAATGTTGACTCCAAATCCAAGCAATTTTGGAATTAGTAGTACTTGTTTTTGCTGCCATTGAGAAAGTTGGGCTAAATACTCTGGGGAAGATTTGGAGTGGGTTGAATATTGTTCCTATAGATTTGAGGCAGAAGATGAGTCTTGTCAGTGCACAGTGTTGTAGCCAGGAAACTTTAGGGTGCTTTTTATGCAACAGCAGATTGTCAGGGCAGTTACTTTACTGCGTGTTAAAAGTTACAACTCTTCAGTTATCACTAAACATGAGCAGTGCAGGTAGCTGGAAAACTGAGTGTTACATTTATGGCAGTATGTCCAAACATACAATAAGCCTGCTTTGTTTACTGCCCCATCACAGTTCCTTAGGTTTTTGACTGTAAATTATCCCTTGTGTTCTGTGGGGAAAAGATAATTTTGTGTGCTTTTTTCTGTAGATTTTAATAATTATCTCCTCTCAATTATTCTGTTTTCTGACAGCGGTTGTTGTCTAATGAAGAAGAAAAGAACAAAGCCATTATTCAGGAAGTTTGTTTTATGGTATCCTTTTCTGGAACATTTTTTTTTATTATTTAATGGCCTCATATGAAACATTTCTGAGAAACAATGGACTGCTCTAAAGATTCAGTTCTTTCCATGCTGTGCACTCCTTAAGAGGATTGACATTCTGAGGAAGGTTCCTGGTTTGTCATGAATCTGGCACCAATATCCAGCAAGTTCAGTTCCCCAAAAATTGCAGAAATTAGTGAGTGCAGGTGGAGGCTTTGTCATGCACGTTGTCTAGCAAGCAGTGAAATTCTTACTCTTGCAGTCTTGTGACCATGATCAAGAAACCTTTTGATAATTCAGATGATATTTAAGTCTTGAGTAGACTTCCCTCACATGCATTGGATTTATTGCCTTTTTGACTACTCAAAACTTTGTATTTACTCCTTGTTTCTTAATTTCTGCCTCAGATGCATCTGGCTTTAAAAAGTAATACTGAATATTAAAGAAGGGATTTTAGTAGAATACATGTATCAGAAACTAAGCAGATGTTTCTCAGTGTTGTTCCTTCCCTTTTCTCTTCAGTGATGCTACATGGTAGGATATAATGTAGTCTCAGTGTTTTCAGTCCTTGGCTTTACTAAACTCGGGATTTGCACCTCAGCACATGCCTTTGAGACCCTCAGTTTGTTTCAGGAGTCAGTGAGTAGCTGTGGTATGTTTTGTTTTCCACTCTGAGTTTTCAGCTTCATTTTGAATTACTAGGTAAACCCACTGATCTTAAGGTAAGCTACTCAGATACTTCTTTTAATGATTACTAAATTGTCTAGCAAAATCTTACACTAAATGCTAGAAGTACATTTGCAAAGAACAGACTACTATAGCACTATGTGTTTTCTAGATAGTCTGTCTTGCCACAAGTGAAGAACTGAATGCTTTTTTGGATGATTTTTCACAGCTCAGGCTTGTTAATGCATGTGTACAACGTGAATGAGGCTTGACTGTTGCTACCTTTGAAAGATCTAGCTGTGAAATTAACTCCTGCAGCTGTGAGGAGAAGGTTGTGGGGGAAAAAAAATGTATGTAAGATATAAAGTAGTACTTTGGATTCATTCTAATTTGGTGGATCTAAATTGCCCTTTTTTATATCTCTTGTACTGAAACTATCTTTGCTTTTATATTTTCAGACTTGGTGAACACATATTGTAAATAGTGTGTTTGTCTCACAAGCATGCATTTCAGTATATGACCAAGGTGGTGCACATCAGGGACAGGACAGACATAATGCAATGTAACTTCCACTGTCAGGAACTGAGATTGCTTACATTTTAGGCCTGTTTTTGAAATGGAAGTGAAACATGACAAAGACTTTATGATATGAAGAGTTATTACTAAAAATACGTAAGTTCCTTGGGCTTTTAGAACTTTTATTTATTTTGGACTTTAATTACTTAAAACTGAAATACAATATACTCAATACTTGCTTTGGAAAGACACTCTTGATACAATAGCCCTTTCTTGATCAGCCACCTAGAGAAGCAACATAACTAAAATGTCTTTCTGGTACTTACTAATGTCTTGCAGTCTTTGTGAAAAGACAAAGAAGTAATTAGGCTTGTTAGAAAGTCCAGTTTCCTCAGAGCCTTAATCACAAGGCTTTTTTAATGCTTTATTTTGACTTTTATTACATTACCTTCAATGGCTTCCTTTGGAGTCTGTTTCTTTTCAACTGAGACATGGATTTCCCTGTTCTGCCTAGTATTTTAACTGCAGCTGTAATGCTTTCTGTAGTTTTAAGCTTAGCATTTCAAATGAGATGCCTGTTATCTGCTGTATACCACCGTATTGATAAACTTGGCAGTCATCTTCCTTGAAAATATTATCTCCAGAAAAAACTTTCAGGTCATCCCAACATTGTCCAGTTCTGCTCTGCTGCGTCTATAGGAAAAGAAGAATCAGACACGGGACAGGGAGAGTTTCTTCTGCTTACAGAGCTCTGTAAAGGTAAACTTTTATTTCTTTTCCCAGCAGTGTACATTGATTCTGACAGCTGTTTTGCACAGGTAACTTAACAGCTTAGAAACTTTTAAAAGCCTCTTAAAAATAAGTGTAGTTTAGTGGAGCTAGAGTTTAGCCTCATCTTTTATAGGATAAATATCTTGTTCTTTGAGACTACAGATCATACTCAGCTTAAATATGGGATAATCATGAAGGTTTGGAATCAGTCAAAGGAAGGAAAAGGAGGAATAGCTCCTCAGAGCACCATTTCCTTTAGCATTGTAAACACTGTGGATCTGCCATTTCCAGAATATCCATCTAATATTACAACTCAAGGCTGTAAATCTTCTTTGATGAGAACAGTGTTTGTCTGTTTGTGTCAAGCTTTCAGAATTTGTGGTGTTCTGTGTGTGATTTCTCTGATTTCCTGCAGGGCAGCTGGTGGAATTCTTGAAGAAGGTAGAATTCAAAGGACCTATCTCCTGTGACACAGTTTTGAAGATCTTTTATCAGACTTGCAGAGCAGTGCAGCATATGCATAAACAGAAGCCTCCTATTATCCATAGAGATTTAAAGGTGTGTTACAATGTTTCAATACAGTCTGATTTTTATTAAAGGGAAAGGAGCCTGTCAGGCTGGATCAGTGTTAAGACTGTTGATCGAAAACACTGAACACTTTTGAGTGTAGTGCTTACCTGTATTGCCTTGCCAAGACTGCTGGATGTCAGTGAAGGTAATTGCTGAAATACTTGCATCTCTTCAAACATCTTTTCCTTGTGCTTGTGGCTAGTACTACGTGTAATCTCTGTACAAGCTTACAAAAGTGTATCATGGTTTGCCGATTATAGCAAGTATATATAGGTAGTTTGCTTTTGAAAAAATAACCTGTTATGACTTGTGAGTTGCAGCTTTGGGGTGAGCAGGTTTTCTAAATAGAAGAAGTAAAGAAAATAGAAGAGGTAAAGCTTTGAATGGTAGAGCAGGTACTGTTGGATTTTCCTATGAAAGGTTATGCAGCTTTTGAGAATGTCTAGGAAACAGTTCAAGTAAACAAGTTGCATTGTAGTTTAGGACTTGTTCTTAACTTGAATTTTTAAATTTGGTAGGTGTAATTCATTATCTATTTTGTTTTTTATTTTTTCTTTATGTTAGTCTTTACCAAGATGCTATAAGGTTATGCTGTAAGAAGTGTTGTCCTCTTAGAAACTTTGGAGATTTGAAAGTACCTTATATATGTTTGAATTTTGTAATTTGAAGGCAGTTCACCTTTTACTTGTGTGCTGTATGTTAACTGAAGGAGCCCTAATCATCAGTGTGATTTTTGCTGTGCTACAAATACATTTGAACGTAGTAACAGTAGGAGGTGGTCTTTGTTGAACATGAACAAAATAAGAGAAAGAAGATTGTTATTCCTGAAACTGTGTCTGAGCTTCACATGTCTTTTTCCAGCTTGATGTGGTATCAGCTGAATATAAAAAAAGAAAATTTTGTTTGTAAGCGTGAACTCAAATTACTTTGGGCAAATGAAAGTGAAACTACTTTTGAAAAGTAAATGTGTGCCACCTGTTTTCATCACACTTGTTGAAGGCTTTGATGTTAGGCACTAATGCAACCCCTTCACACAAAAATTTTGATGAAGGAGCACTCCTTTTCTTTTTCCTCAGTACCATTGAGCAGGCTTCTAGGTCATGCCAAAGAAATTTTGACAATTTGGGATAGAATTTTCTTGGTGTTACTTTCTAGAATAAAATCTTTTATTCTTCACTGAAATTTCTCTACGCCAGTCCCTAGAAAAGCTTGTAGAAAAGATCCATCTCTTCTCTGAAAAATGGGTTAAAAAAAATGTACAAATACACAATTTCTTACCTAGCCAGCTTCATAGAAGTTGACCTAATGCTATAATTCAGATCATTTTTTCCTGTCAAGTAATGTAAGTTCCTGATAGAATATATGGCAAAAAAGCAGGAGTTTGGTTTCATGTTACATGGGCTGCAAAGCAAGATTAGATAATTGTGCTACAGTAGGCAGAGATCTTACTACAATTAGGAGTCAAATAGGGATCACTTTGGAGCCGCCCTTCCCAGAAGGTCAGCAGCATAAAAAAATTGTAAGTCAGGGTTTTGAGCCACCCTCAAAGGAGACCTGAGATGCTAGTGTAGCTTTTGAGAAGGGGTGTAGTAGAATGCAGTCCTAACAGGTTTTGCTCAGTTATGACTAAAACTAACTGTCACAAACTTCTACAGGATGGCTTAAAAACAAGTTCAACCTCATAGTGGTGGCTGTTTCTGTCCTGCTGTGATTTCCTTCTCTTGCTTGTCAGTGTAGTGCCACCTTTGTTCCTGAACCGCTTTGGACAAAGCTTTCATGTAAAATGTGTGTCCAGCACTATAAGAACCCACCCGGAGTTCTAGAAATTCTAGTCTAGATAGAGGGCAATTTGTAAAATAGCAGTGCTTCTCTGATATATTAATTGTCTGAATTTTATCTTTTCGGGGTTTGCTATGCAGTGCACAGCTAGTTTTGCATAACATAGGTCCTGTTAACATAGGAACCTGTTAAAATCTGAATAATCGTCTTGAATGTTTTATATTATTAACAACCTTTTATCAAAGCATGAAAAACGGAACATAAGTGTGTAGAAGCTTGATCTCTGGTCTCACAGTGACCATTTTTAGTCTGTAAATTTAATTTGATGCTTAATGCCCATCCTTCTTACTATACACAGAGATAAGCAAAATTTATCCAACAGAAGGGAATTCAGATTGCTCGAGATCAATGCTTTAACCAAATCATTAATTATGAGATTGCCATAACTGCAGAGTAGTCAGTCTTATGGTGGAAGAAGCTGGAAGGGGCATGTGTAACGGAGGCTAGCAGGATCTTCTGAAAACAGAGGTTTTACAGAAGGAATTCCAGAGGTGATGTGGTTTCATAAGGAAAAGGGAAGACAATCTGAAGTGTGGTCTTGTAACATTACTGACAGTGTACTAATAATTGGAACAGGCTGCCCAGAGAGGGCTGTGGAGTCTCCTTCTCTAGAGGCTTTTAAAAGCCACCTGGATCTGTTCCTGTGTGGCCTGCCCTGGGTGATCCTGCTCTGGCAAGGGGGTTAGATTTGATGATCTCTGGAGGACCCTTCCAACCCCTAACATTCTATGATATGCCTCAACTTTTGCACCTTTTCTGACTTAATAGAGAGAGAGAGAGTTTCTTTTTCAGCCCTTTTGTGATTGGGACCCCACAGTACTTTGCCCATTACCTACTTGTAACCCTTCCTTAAGTTTCTTCCCCATTTCAGCTGGCAATTCAGGAAGTCTGGATTTTTTTGAACTAGAAGGGAGAGGTGATGAACTATTCAGACGGCCCATGGTCTGCAAGTAGCTGGTTTCTGTCTCTGCACAGGGTCACAGCTGCCTCTTTCTGAGTGCTCTGCAGCAGCCTGCTTCTGTACTAGTGTCTTCCTGGTTTTGGTGTACAGCATTCCTAACCTTCTCTCCACTGCAGTTAAGCTAACAATGTTGAGTTTCATGCATGAAAACATATGGATTCCAAGATAATGCTTCTACAAGTAGTTCTCTGAAAAACTGACCTCTTCTTGGGCACTAATGAAAATATTTTTCTTTTTTTTTCCTGGAGTTTATTTCCTGTTCTCTTAAATGCTTCCTGCTCATAATGGTTTTGGTGCTTGCTTTTAAAAAAATGTCTGTATCTACAGTACTGTCTGAAATCTTTGTGCTCCTGTAAACAACCTTCTGTGCGTAAGTGAATATTTTTGTATGTATGCAGAAGTGAGCTGATGTTCAAAAGCATGTGTGTTAACGTACAGAAAACAGATATCTTTATAATTCTACCTCTTTTTGAAGGTGGAAAACTTGCTTATTAGTAACCAAGGGACGATTAAACTTTGTGACTTCGGTAGTGCTACAACTATAGCTTACTATCCTGACTACAACTGGTCTGCACAAAAGAGAGCACTGGTTGAAGAAGAGGTGAGACTATTTTAATGTGATTAATATTGTTATCAACAGTGGATTCATTTAACTGCTATGATTAATTTGATATTTATTTGTGGGACTTCTAAGACAACTGAAGATTGTTTCAGTTGTAAAGCTGTGGTTTGGTATTTGTACTGCTAGAGTTCAAACACTGTCTGCAGTTAGAATCTTGGCTTGTGTTCTATAGCTGCATATACAAGTACTGCTTAAACTTGAGCAGTGTTCATGATGCAGTTTGGTGTGAAGATTAAGATAATTACTAGAGCTTCTTCTAATGGAGCTCCTAACAGGAAGTAAAAAAATTGGTTATGCTGAAGTGGTTTCCACCTTCTCATCTGGTTTTCTTAGTTGAAAGAAGTGGCAAGTCTGCTCAGGAGAATTTGAATGGGCAGTATTGTAGTTCGTCTAGGACTACAGCAACAGTGTCAAGCACGCAGTATGTTTCTGCATAGTGCATTTTTCTTTGTTGAGACTAATGCTGCTAAAGCTAATGTGATACATCAACCTGGACTCAAGACTTTAAGTATGGAGAAATACAGTAATGATGAAAATTTATGTGCAGCTTCTGGTATCATGAGTTTCTGTAAGTTTCCCGTGTTTTGGAGTCCATTGTCCTTGGAAAGCAGTCCATTGCTTTTTGGAGAAAAGACGATGTTGTACCACAGTCTCGTAGTCTACGCAGAAGGGTGGTAGAAAAGGTCTCTTCAGGGATCCTTGTGAACATAGCTTAACTCTTTGGATGTGTCTGCATTGTCATTAAATGTGATGAGGAAGTAAGAAATACGCACCGGAGCGTGAATTCACTTACTGATTTATTGTTGATTTTCTGTACGCGTGTCCATATTCCTTTTTACCTCAAGTAGAACAGACATTGTACTTCATGTGCTTTGCAGTTTGGAAGAACTCTCAAATATCACAATGTCATTTATTTGAGTACTACCGTCTTTATCTGATATTATATCAAAGCTGTTATGCCTATTGCACATGCAACATTCAGTTGATGGCTTCTGCCTTGACAAGTATTTCTGAAATGAATTTTCAAAGTGAGAATGCTGTCCATTCTAGATGGAGAGCTGTTTTCTTGGTGGAATGAGAGCTTATTATTTAAGTTTCTGTTTCAAGAATTTGTCTTCTGCAGATCACAAGGAATACAACGCCAATGTACAGGACACCAGAGATGATAGATTTGTATTCAAATTTTCCAATTGGTGAAAAACAGGACATTTGGGTAAGAAATTTTTCTTTTGCTGTATCATAGCTGCTTATGTCATAATGAAACTGATTTTGCGGTCTTCATGTTAAATTATTAAATAAATAAAAGCAACAAATAAGCATAGGATAGACTGTCTTTTTCTCAAATTAAACTTAAATAGTATGAACTGTGTATCAAGGTTCTCTCCCAGATCTAGATTGAGTTCCACTGTCAGAGGCAATGCTGAACTTTTTTGACATTCAGTAGAACTGTTGGAGAGCTTGCCACCACAGGGCCAGAATACTTTCGGTTCTTGGATCTGAATTCTTGGCGTTCATGCTTTGCCATGAATGTAGTCTTGGGCAGCCTGTTGCTGAGTTCAAAATGATTGCATCTAGGTATTGCATCTAGATAAAATAATACTGATAGCAAGGGTGAGAATGATGCAGGGTTCATTCATTCTTTGTATAGAAAGCATGATAAATTGTTAATATTCGTTAAAGAAAATAAATTTGTAGACAGAGTTAAAGGTTTCATTTGTACCTTTTTCAATTGTGCAGTACTGTAATAGTACTGAGCTACTGCCCAATTACTTTGTGCTTAAGGACATGCTTGATTAGATGTTTCTTACAGAAGCAAGTGTCAAGCTGTTCAGCTGTTAACTGGTATTGGCAGTGAGTCAAAAGACAAATTTAGAGAATGTAATACTGGTGTTTTAAAAGTTTTTGTAATATCAGAACTTCATTCAATTTCATGTTTTAGTTACGAGATGTTGTGGAGGCTCTTATTCATTTCTACAGCTGTTGGTGGTTTTCCTTATGGCATATGAATAAACATCAAAAAATCCTCTCTTTCTGAACATTTGGTCACTTCACATGTGTTAAATACTGTCAGTCTGAGCCAAGATTACATCCAGGTAAACACAAAGCTCGAAAAGTATTTAACAAAAGCCTCACTCAAAATACAGTTGCAATTTATTTTTTGTTTAGAGTAACTCTGTATCCATTAGTATTAACATGGTGGTTGTCTCCTGCTATGTCTTTGGAAGATCCATTCCATTTACCACTACTTCATTGGAACGTGTTCTATGTTTTCCTTTACACCCTGGATTTAGTGAAAACATGCAGAGTATTTGTCAGTAGCATATAGGACTGTCTCAGGAAACAACTGATCTTGTGGTTTGTGGTTAGGATAAAGCTGTTTTCTGAAGAAAGAAGGTAGGATGAATAACACTCATGGTTGTGGTCTGTGTGAGCTTAAAACCATAAAGGATATAGAAATGTTGTACTTAGAACAGCAGCGTAAATGAAACATTAGCTGTCAACCCAATAGACTCCACCATGGGAATCTGATTAGTTATTGATTATAAGACCAGAGGTTCTTAGGCTTAGCAAACTGCTTTCTCTGCGTTTTCTACTTGAAGTCTAGACATCTTCAGAAAAAAAAATTAAACCCTAATACCTGTAGTTCCACTTTTTGTGTGAATTAATGTGACTTCCTGAACTGAAATTCAGCTGAATTCCACTGAAATGACAGGCTTTACCTTGGCATAAAGATTTTTCTGTATTTAAATTATCTTTCGGCTTTGAAGTCTCTTCATACACTCCCAGTCTTACAAATTTCTGAAAAAGCAAGAGGGTGAGCTTTGGAATATGCTTGTTACGGAGCAAATTTCAAAGTTGGTTTCTCCTTGCCAATATCTGGTAAAAAGTCCTTCTGGTTGGTTCAAGACATCTTGCAGGTTTTAATTATGTAAGATGAATGATGTCTTTAGATTGTTGGTGACTTTATTATGCTGCTTTTTTGCTTGCTGGCATGAGTGCTTAGATTGGCCCAGGCAGCTTCTGCAGAGGGACTGTCTGCAGCTTTGGGGCAACGTCTTGGGGAAATGGACTCTTCTGTTAAATGTATTGATACTGAGGCTATGTGGGTGTTGTTGGCTTTGAGGAATTGCCTTGCTGCAAGTGGAATTGCCTTTTAGCCAAATTGAATCACAATTGGTGTTTAAAATATTTGAAATGTATCTTAGTGCTGTAGCAGTGATATAAGTAAAGCAGAGGGAATGAAAAACATTCCCTAACAATTAAAGCAAAGATTAAATCTAAGTGATCTCTTCACTTCCTCTGTGACTCCTTGAAGGACAGGATGAAGATTTGAAATAAAACATACTAAACAAGTTCAGTGTTTCAAGGCTACTCATTTTTATATCTTGTGAAATTCCTAAAATGGATTTATTGTAATGACTGACAGTGGGATAGCGCACCCTCGGCAAGTTTGTTGATTTTGTTGACAGCACCAAGCTGTGTGGTGCAGTCTATGCGCTGGAGGGAAGGAATGTCATCCAGAAGGACCTTGATGCAAACCTCATGAAGTTCAAGAAGGCCAAGTGCAAAGTCCTGCACCTATGTCAGGGCAATCTCAAGCACAAGTACTGGCTGGGGGATGATGTGATTGAGAGCATCTCTGCAGAGAAGGACTTGAGGGTGTTCGTGGATGAAAAACTGAGTATGTGCCAGCAATGTGTGCTGACAGCCCAGAAAGCCAACCATATCGTGGGCTGCATCAAGAAAATTGTGGCAGGCATGTTGAGAGATGATTCTCCCTCTCTCTTGTGAGACCTCACCTGGGGTACTGTGTTTGGCTTTGAGGCCCCTACTGTAAGAAGTACATAGACCTCCTTGAGCAGGTCCAGAGGAGGGCTACAAAGGTGATCAGGGAGCTGGAGCACCTTCCCTAAGAGGACAGGCTCAGAGAGTTGAGGTTGTTTAACCCGGAGAAGAAAAGACTCCAGGGAGACCTTATAGCAACCTTCCACTGTTTCAAGTGGACCTACAGGAAAGATGGAAGGAACTCTGTCAGGGAATGTAATGATAGGACAAGTTAACAGTTTTAAACTGAAAGAGGGTAGATTTAGATATTACAAAGAAATTCTTTACTAGAGTGGTGAGACACTGGAACAGGTTGCTCAGATAAACTGAGGATGCCCCCTCCCAGGAAGTGTTCCAAGGCCGTGTTGGATGGGGCTTTGAGCATCCTGATCTGGTGGAGGGTGTCCCTGTCAGTGGCAGCTGGGTTTGGAGCTATATGGTCTTTAATGTTCCTTCCAACCCAAACTATTCTATGTTTCTATTATTTAAAAAAATAAAGGAATAGGAGAATCCCTGAACCTGAAAACTTCCATGAAATAAAAAAAAAAATAATCCCACAAACCTATTTGTAGCAGTATTGCTGCTTGGAGCTCTCTAATTGACATGCTAAACAAAGGAGTGATTCACTAAGTATTCTGTCCTCAAAGAAATGCCAAGACTAATTATTTCTGAAGGACTATGTAGCTGATACCTAAAGCACTGGGAATCTATAGAAAGTTGCATGAGTGCGACCTTCATGCTTGAAGCCTGCCATTTGCAAGCAGTATTAGGAAGCTTAATAATTTCATAGTCTAAAATTTTGCTTTAAATATCATTGTCTGAATTAAAGTCAGCACAAAAAAGAAATAGTGAATGGGTTCATGTAACAGAAAACTTGTATTTATAAACTTTTTCACTCTGTGTGGTAAGTTTTACACAAAGAAGGTGGCTGCTGCAGAGCTCTGTTTGCCCATGTCTGTGGGGACCTTCCAGCTTCCTGTACGATCATCACAGGATATGAGATAGGGTGTAGAGGTACAGGATAATGTGTTCCTTTATCCTTGCATCAATATCCTTGTATAAAGTAGCAACACTATTTTTTCCTGAGTGGCAGAGGGGGAAGAGGACAGAAGTGTGGCATGATCTGTCTGCTCCTGTACCTGTCAGGGGTTGCAGCAGTCAAAGACAGGAGAACCACCAGTTGAAGCAGCCATGCTCTCTTGCCATAGGCAGCCCCTGCCTGGGGCTGTCCCAGCCTCATGCCAAAGATTCTATTCCATGCATCTCTGAGGGCCAGGAGACACCCATCCTGGGCCAAAAATGCTGGCAACCACCAGCATTCTGCCTACTCACTTGGTCACTGTATCCCTAGGGCTAGAGCCAGTAGCTCGGTCCTAAGGTCCCCAGCAAAAAAGGGTACAGATCTGCCTTTGCCTATGGCTTTGGGAAGCTTCTATATCTCTGTAAGATCACCATGGGGTAAGGGTTGATATCTTAATGGTACTGTAGACTGTTGGCAAGTTACCAGCTCAGTGATAGATGAGGAAGAGGATAGGAGTGTGCTGTGGTCTGATTGTTTCCCTGTCCAGAATTCCAACTGTAGCACAAAACAGCTACTCTCCATCACCATGGACAGTCCCTGCCTCCATGCCTGTGCTCATCTGCCAGCCTGACCTGGTACAGCCCTTTATACTCATCCTGGGGTGGTGGTGTCACCGGTTGCCACTACCAATGTTGTAACTGCTGTGATTCCACCATGATGTCTGTGTACTGTTTGTCGGGATTAAAAATTGTATGGATAGCTGGGCCCAAAGAGTTGTAAATGGAGTTAAATCCAATTAGTGGCCATTGAAAAGAGGTGTTCCCCAGGGCTCAGTATTGGGGCCAGCTCTGTTTAATATCTTTATCTGGATGAGGATATTGAGGGCACCCTCAGTAAGTTTGCAGATGACTCCCAAGTTGAGTGGCAGTGTTGATCTGCTTGAGGGTAGGAATGGTCTACAGAGGGATCTGGACAGGCTGGATTGATGGGTTGAAGCCAGTAGTGTGAGGTTCAACGAGGCCAAGTGCCAGGGCCTGCACTTGGGTCACAACAACCCTATCCAGTGCTACAGGCTTGGGGAAGAGTGACTGGAAAGCTGCCTGGCAGAAAAGGACTTGGGGGTCTGGGTTGACAGCTATCTGAACATGAGCTAGCAGTGTTCCAAGAAGGCCAACAGCATCGTGTTTTGTATTGGAAATGGTGTGGCCAGAAGAAATAGGGAAGTGATTGTCCCCCTGTACTTGGTACTAGTGATGCCACACCTTGAATACTGTGTTCAGTGTTATGCCCTTACTACAAGAAAGACCTTGAGGTGCTGAAGTGTGCCCAAAGAAGGGCAATGAAGTTGTTGAAGGATCTAGAGCACAAATCTTATGAGGAGTGGCTGAGGAAACTGGGGTTGTTTAGGCTGGAGAAAAGGAGGCCTTACCACTCCGAAATGAGCTTGTAGCAGGGTGGGTGTTGGTTTCTTCACCCAAGTAACAGATGACAGATGACACACCCAAGTAACAGATGAGAAGAATTGTCCTCAAGTTGTACTAGGGGAGGTTTAGATTTGACACTAGAAGAAATTTCTTCAATGTAGGGTTTTTCAAGCCCTGGAACAGGCTGCTCAGGAAGGTGGTTGTTAAAAGACATGTAGGTATGGTGCTTGGTGACATGGTTTAATGGTGGACTTGGCAGTGTTAGGTTAATAGTTGGAGTCAGTGATCATAAGGGTTTTGTCCAACCTAAATAGTTCAATGATTCTATGAAATATTTCTATCTTTATCTCTGTGTAGGCTCTGGGCTGTATCCTGTATTTGCTGTGCTTTAGGCAACACCCATTTGAAGATGGAGCTAAACTTCGCATAGTCAATGGGAAATACGTCATCCCACAAAATGACACTCGCTATTCTGTGTTTCATGATCTCATTCGTAAGTTTACAATGTTACTTAATTTGGTGTCTTTACATATAGGTCTTATTGCTGGCAGCATTGTATTACTGATAGTAAAATGTTACTGACATGATGGTGGAAAAAGGTTAACTGCAAGAACTTCTTTTTCTAATCAAAATTGTAATCCATTATCAAAAACCTTGGAAATTTTAAGTGAAACTTTCGGGGCTTGTGCTGTTGCCTGTCTTGCTTAAGATCTGAATGAGTTTATGCATTTGATTGCTCGTTGCACTGGAGTAATAATACCTGCTGGGAGAAGAAGTCTGAAAAAGTCTGAAGAGTTCCCATTCCATTGTCTGAATCTCCATTTTCAGGCTCTACTTTGAAGGTGAACCCAGAGGAGAGATTGTCAATCACTGAACTTGTGAATCAACTGCAGGAGATTGCAGCAGCTCGTAATGTGAATCCTAAATCCCCCATCACAGAGGTAAAGATTTCTCATAAGGAGTGTTATTCATTAGGTCTCTTTTCTCCCTTTTCTTACCAGTGAGAATGAGTTTGGTAGCATATGTCAGAGCAGGTCCCCTGTTCTCTAGTCTTTTGAAAATTTCACAGTAACTTGCTTTGAAATTAAATTGAATTGATCTGTATTACTTGAAGAATCTTTGAAAATAAGCCTTTTAGAGCTTGCTTGACATTGAAGGAAAATAGCTGTAGTCCTTACTACTTGTTGAGAAACTTGTCATGATCTTGGGTCATTCTGTAGTATCCAACTGCTCTGTTTGACATGTAATCATAACTAACTTGCACAGAAAAATCTAATAGACAAGGGCTCAGCCTGCACTAACCTGAAACCCACTGAGATGTCTTCTGTTCAATGCTTAATTTGCACAATACTGCAAATGAATCAGTTAGTGTGTCTTCCTGGCTTTGTCCTGAGATGCAGCTTGCTTGTTGTCACTATGTAAAAGTAATTTAGAAAGCATTACAAGTTGACTAAATTTGCAATACTCATAGTGAGTATTAATCTCCTCAGCTCCTCGAACAAAATGGAGGCTATGGAAACAATGCTCAGCCTCGGGCATCTGTGACCTCCATTTCACAGAGCTCCAAGCCTGCAGGACAGCTCAACAATATGTAAAATGCAGGTAAGCGTAGAAAGAGATATGGTCTTCCTATAAAATCAATTGCATATCTGTATCTTCTATGTGGGGAAAAAAATAACAATTAAAAAAAAATCATTTGAGGGCTGCAGATGTTACGCACAAGTAGTAGCTATTTTGCATTTGCCACCGTTTCTAACCTTGTTTTAGCTTTTGCAGGGTTTGGGCGTATGTTGATACATACAAGTGTGAATTTTTCAAGTTCATTGATGGACAAGATAAAATTTGATGTCTTACGGAAAATAAACTAAAATGCATTATTGACCTGTAGAGGCAGGAGAGTTCAAATAAGTGAACTAAAACTTGATGAAAGGGATGCCTGCAAGAAGCAATAATGTTCTTAAGAACAACTCTGTAGCAAAAGGAGTCTTCAGGTTATGACAGAGAAGTAAAAATGTCTTATTTAAACACAAAGCTTTCTGAATCAATGAGGCAATGATATTTGAAATGTCTTGTGTAAAGAGGAGAATTTAAAAGAGTTTAAACTGTTAAAAATATTTTCAGAAGGGCTATATTTTAACTGAAAACTTGTTCCTTTGTGGAAGTTGTTACTGGAATCAGTACAAATCCTGAGCTTGTGCACAGTATTGGGTCTTTGTTGTAAGAAAGTGACAGTTGCCTTTGCTTTCTGAAAACAACTGCTTAACATCAGACATATTACAATGTAAAAGACAGCAGAAGCTGCAGAGTGGCTGCTACAACTTCATACCAAAATGTGCTTGTTTGAGGTAGTCCAATCAAGAAATACTGAAGCAATTGCAGGGATTTTTGACCATGGACCACAATAGTTTGTTAGTGTTAAGGAGTCACTGACCTGATGTATTTATTTTAACCTGTGAGAAGCCTGTATGAGGATGAAATACTTCTGTAAGCAAAAAGACTGACTCACTGTGATAGTTTGAAGTTGACAGTGAGAGACTCATGTCTCAGTCTCAAAAGGTGAAAAGCAACAGCCTAATCTCAGTTTATTTGCTTTATAGTCAGTACTTCCAGAAATAGCCATGCTTTGAGCCTAGCTAATTATGGGAGGATTGTGCAAGGAAGACTTTGGGAGGTGGCTGCAGCACAGAACATTAATGATGAGGAGATGGAGTTGTTGTTCTTTCTGAGCAAAACCAGTAGTTGGACTACCAGTACTAATGGAATCTACAAAACCGTGTCTCCAGTATGACACAATTAAAACCTGGCATACCCAGTCTGTAAAAACAGGTATTCAAGAGTTCATTCAGTGGAAAATACTTGCACTTAATAAAGAAAATGGGAAGCTTGATAGGCTTATTTGCATCTGATTTCTTATTAAAAGGCAATTTCTGTACCCATATGATCATATATCGTATGTGACTATAGAACACTGAAATTAATGAGAAGATATCAAGACAATATTTTGTGCTATATGCAATTTTCCTTCCAGACAGATATTTCTTGCTTCATATTATTTATGCTGAATTTCCAATGAGACAAAGGATATTAATGTTTCAGGGAAAGTTTTAAAATTGAGTAATATTTATTGTAGTAATGTTATCTGTGTATCAATTTCTGTTTAAAAATCTAGCTTCCTCATGGGGTTATAATCAAAGTCTGTCTGTCTGTTTTGTGCAACAACGTGTACTGTTTGTTGTATTCAGTCATATTAACAGGGATGTTGTGCTTAAAAAGTAACAATTACGAAGTTGCTTTTGAAGTCCTGCATTAAAAGGTCTCTACTGGGAGTGTTTAAGTCAATTTGCTAAAGATAAGCTGCACTGTAAGGCACTGATCCTAAAAAAATACAGTATTTTTCTGTATTAGCATTATGAAATAAATGCTTTACTTTCAGAGATTTTTTTTTTTCGTGTGTCTTGCTTCCTCTTAAGTATGAACAGTCTATGTAACAATGTGTTAAGTAGCTTGCTAGTACCTCCTGACCACAAGAAGTATTATTTTTTCAGTAGGTCATAGTTAACAACATCTCTAGAACTGTGAGCCTTGCAGCAAGGCATCCACTTCCAGCTTTGCAGGCAACTTGCTTTAGTACGGAGCCCATTCCAGGATATGACTTAAAGTGCAATTATTTTTATTCAACTACTCTAGGGCTGACTGTTGCGGAATGTGACCAGACTTATGGAGGGTTCTTCGATATTCTGAGGGGTGGAACAGAGCGATTTCTCACTAATATTAAGGATACATCTTCTAAAGTTATCCAGTCTGTGGCCAAGTGAGTAAAAATAAAATTTAAAAAATGATTTAAAATTGTGCTGATAAGAGTTCTAAATGAAAGTTCAAGGGCTTACTTCAGAAATTATCAAATTCAGCATACTTATCAAAGTGTGAGGTCTAATAGATGGTAGCTAGCTGTGAGATCTTGAATTATATTAATACAAAAATTACTAGAAATGAGAATGCTGAGGGCAAAAGCCTGTCCGTAAGTACTGCTTGCCCTGCTGTATTTTAGATACTGTAAGCTTTGAAGAGAAGAGCCAGTAGGAGCTGGAGCAGGGCAGAGAGGTACAGAATTAGGACTATCATGGTTCATAATTAATGAATTGAATCAGTAGATAGGGCCTCAAATGATAAGAGAGAAAGGACAAAAAAATTGAGTGGTGAAAGGTGTAAATAAAGGAAATGGAGATAAGGAAAACTGAAGGGAAGTAGTGTATGAGCTCTTCTGTTTAGTTTTCAGGTGGAATCCTATGCCCTCAAGGCAAAGTGAGAGTCTTTGCACTGTTTGTCTCCTTCGCCCTGAAATACATGGAAGAATACCCTCCTCTTTTGATGTGTGTGTTCTCAGATACCTAGTGTGTGATTTATTTTCTTTATAATCGGATTTTCCAAATGTTTCTAGTACCTCTCTATGATCAGTATTAATCATGCTGTATGATTTGTAAATTTTTGACTCATAATAACATTTTATGCAGTGTAAGAGTGTTTTTCTTAATTTTAGGCAGAGCAGGTAAGTCATTGCTGAACAAGAGCCTCCTAAGGAATGCTGAACCTTGTCCCTGACTGTAGTGTTTGTGGCCCTTTAATTGGGATACTGTGCTATGGCTTGTAAGGTCTATTGCTTGCAAATAGTTTTCTGTCAACAAGTAATTTGTGTGCAGTGCTGCTGTAAAATGTTTGCAATGATCAGACAAGTTAGATCTGTAAATCTTGCACCTCTGTAGCTACCTCAGATAGTTTTTTAGCTGTTTGCTCTTACACTTAGTCTGTTTAAACTTACTATATATGACTTAGTAAGGCCAGGTCCTCTGTTTTTTAAAGGTCACAAAAGTTATGCATCTTTGGTTTGTCCTGCTTTCTACAGAAGCAATTGGCACAGTAGCATCAAACTTCTAACTCTGGGGAAATTACACTGACTCGAGAGAAAACTGGGAGGTCTACGAAGTATGAACTGTTGCACGATGAAAAGCAGCGACTTGTGAGCGGCTTAGCAAAACTGTAGGCATTTCATGTATGAAGTAAAGTGAGGAGCTTCAACTTCTAAGCAACTGCTTTCCACTTTTATTTCTTTGGCATGTGCTGCCTTGCAGACCTTAGTTCTTTATTGCCTTGTATCTGCTACCATTTGTGGAACTGATCCTCCTCTTGCCCTACTCTTCAGTCCTACTTCTGTTCCTTTGTGGTATATTGTTAAACAAAATTTAACATGCTTTGGTAAAGCGTGGAAATATTCCACAGGTTCCTTGCCTTTGACAGCTCTACTACTTACAAACCTAAAGGTACTCAATTCCTTGTCTTAAATTCTGCCACTTTTGCTTAGACTTAGGTCTTGCAGCAGAGAAATTACTTTCCTTCCTTTGTGACAAGTAACACTTCAAATCTTTTCTACCTCTGGCAAAGTTATAATCCCTACTTTCCCATGCCTGTGTTTCTGTATTAAATCTTACTCTGATACTATATACTGATTACTCACTACATGCTTCTGAAGTACTCCTGTAATTCACATTCTTGCACTCTTGTCTCCACATGACCTTCTGGATTATTGTGCCTCCATCAAGTCAGTTATGTTTGACAAAGTTTTCTATTCCCGCTCTTGCAAGTGGCTTCTTTCTTAAAGACCATTGGAAGTTTAATTACTTTCTCTAATTTCATCTTCTGCCATTTACCCCCTTTCTAATGGTGAATTAGGACTGTCTAAAATTGACTCTTCCATATGGAATGGTTTACATTGTGCCGGCACCTTATTTTTATTATCTTGCCTAACAGATGCATATGGCTTTTTGCCTTGTGTGATATCCTTTGTTCCCATAATAAGTGTAGTGTGCAAGGAATTAAACAGTAACTGTACATACAGCTGCACAGCTTATCTGGCAGCTTCTGAAGTATAGGACAGTGAGCACTTGCTGTCTGAAAAGGTGCTGTTCAGTTCACATGCTTTTCTCTGCAATTGTTTGTTTAGATTATGGTGACTGCCCAAAATAAGTCTTGCATCTATCTTACTCCTAGAGTTACTATTCTACTTCTCAATTGCTAGTTAGTGTTATGTGGCTGAAGTATATGCTTGGCACTTTAGAATCCATTTTTGACAAAAATGGGGAAGTATAATTGAGATAGAATTGTCAAGCAGAGCCCCGTGGCAGGATTACTTCTGCCTTAAATTTGTGGGACACAGGGAACTGTTGGAATTGTCTAAACTGCTTCAAACCTTATCTAGCATTTACTTTGTGGTAGTGTTTGAGCCTATGTCAGGAACTCAGCGTCTGATAGAGACATTTTAGTGCATGTTGGTGGAACTACTAAATATTAGTCAAAGAAAAGCTCTTTACTTTTACATCTTATTTTTATTAATTTTACAGCAAGTCACATTACTAGAATTGAACAGCTTGTGAATGTAATTGTTTGACATGGTTTTGGTTTGTATCTCTTAATGGGTGGGAGTGTTGTAATATTGAAATTAGACCAATGAGCCACAGGCCTTTTCCAGCTAATAAGGGATACAGCATTTCCATGGGCTGTGATGGATTGACAGAGGCTTGTCAGGCAGTGAATGTTAAGTCCCAAGATCATTATGGAGAGGTCAGTCTCTCACGATGTTTTGGTTTAGGTTGACTGAATAAGGGTTCACAATTAGGTGTCTCATGCACATTACCTCTGACAGAGCATGTGAGACTGTCAGATTTTTAAGCTCTGCCCTAACATAGATCTTAGTTTTGTGGAGGACTTCCCATCTTCTTACAACTGCCTTTTTATTTTCTTGTATTATCTAAATGAATTTAGTCATTGAGTTGGGAAGTGAAAGAAGAGGAGGGAATGCATTAAGTACATACTGATGATAGTGAGAACCAGTTATATTAATACTTACTTTCCAGATAGTATTTAGTCAATACTGAAATAGAAACTCTTCCCACAATATTCTTTAATGGCTCTTAGTTCTATAATTTTTATTCCTTGATCAGCCTGTATTTGGATCTTAACTATATTTCACAGTTCAATGAAATGGCAAAGCATGAATTAATGTGAACAGTACCTAATGTTACCCAGGACCTAAGGTAGTCTCAATTTCTTTAGGATTTAATATTCTTAGCATTTAACATTCAATGTGCTGCTGAGAGTCCCACCACTGGGCTTGTATATTCTTAAACTAATTATGCTTTAACAAAACCGAGGTGATAATTCTTTGCTTGCATCTACTGTAAGAAGTATCTGGTTTTGTCATGGTCATCCTCTTCCTTTACAAACTCGTAGCACAGCTGATACCATCAGGGATGTGTAAATACCTCTTCTATGGTTGCATCGAGTACCTTTCCAAAACTCTTCAGTGAAAATGAAAGGCAGATGTTCTGGACAAACTAAAATGTAGTGCATGTCCTTGTCGTGCATTTTCTTCACCACACTTTAACATTCGTCCTGGTTTGAGTTAGAAATTAACTATTTCTGTTCAATGATTTTACTTTTCATCTAAGTCTCTTCCTAAGTAACTGTGCTTTCTAAGGTAATGGCATATTTTTGCAGACAGCATTTGCTTCTAGCAGTGGTAGTGCTTGATGTTTATAGTTGTTACTAAGGATTGGTAAGATTGAAGAGCCTTCATAAAGGCTCTTGCTTTTATTTGCTTCTGTGCAGACCAAGGTCACTGCTAAATCTTTTGTACTCCATTGTGGGGTGTAGAAAGTAAAAGGCTGAACCTGTGGGGAGGAGCAGACAGGACAGGTGACCCTTAAACTGAACAGTGAGGTATTCCATCCCATACATGTCATATTCGGTATAAAGCTGAGGGATTTTGAGGGTCAGTCTCTTGGCCAGCATCCAAGGAGGACTCTCTCTTGTTCTGCCTTTGATTTCGATCTGTGTGTTCCTGAATCCAGTTCCAGAATCCAGCTCCTGACTCCGGTTCCTGTCTGCTGCTGAGTCCAGTCTGGGACTTCCCCAGTGCCTGCTCCACAGCATCAGTGGTGATGGTGATGTAATGGCCATCGGGGGTGGGGGGGGTGTTTGGGTGGATATTAGTTTTAAATTTGTATATATTCCATTTCACTGTAATTTTCGTTAAAGCTGTTTTAGTTTTCAGATCTGGAAGTCTCTCTTCCATACTCCTTTTAACTTCTCTTTTGGGAAAGAAGAGGGATTAAGAGAGAGCATCTGTCATTTGTCTAGTGGCCAGTCCAGCACTAACCCATGACAGCACTTCTGCTGGTGGAGTCTGTCATCTCATTACATAGTCTGTCTCCTTCCTACTTGTCATCGCTTTTCTGAGTTGTGGAGTTACTTCCTTTATCTGGAGACAGACTTTCTCTCTGAATCCAGACTACAGTTGAAGAGTTACTGTTTTGTAGTTGCTACCAAAATAGTTATTTTCTTTCTTCTCTCCCATAGCTGCCTTTATCTTAATTGCAATTTTTGTGTCTTGTTTATCCTGAGAAGTGAAGTCTGAAAACTAACACACATTTCTTAGGCTGTCAGGAACAGGAGAGTGAATGACCCCCACCTCATTTTCAGGTGTCATGATCTCCATTGCAGATTCAGGTTAGACAGAAGCAGTTTTTAGCTACATAAGAGAGAGAGGTTCAGCCGTGTATTGATACAAACTAATAGGCATTTTGAGCAGATACACATTGCTCTGTGCAGGAGCCTGATAGGGCAGAGCAGTGTCTGCATAGGAGGGAGCTTTGTTCAGCAGATGTACCCATGTGCCTGATAACCCAGCTCTGCAGCCTCATCATACCTCTGTTCATCATGTCCATCTCTCACTTGTTATGCTGCTTGTGCTCTGTCTGACAAGCTTTTGTGTTTCTGCAAAGGTTACAGATGCCCTGCCAGTAAACATAACCTCAATTTAAGCGTCCAGTTGTCATTGGTATTGAAATCAGCTTGCAAAACTTATGATTGATCTTTATTTGCTCTGTTGAAACAGTCTCTTTCACTGAAGAGATTATGATGTAGTAATCTAGTGAAGAATTAGCTTCCTTTTATTGCTATCTTCCTTTGCTTTAAGGTAATTTTGTTTCTGGTTTGATGCTGCATTATTGTTTTATATTGTGGATCTTTGTGTTGCACTATGTAATTGGATGACTAATTGAATTTATGAAGCAAAAATAAGTGCGAACATTGCTGTGAATTTCACTACTGCATTTCTTCCTGGCTTTTAAAAGATAAATGACAAAAATGGTGGTAATTAGCTAATGAATAGATGTTTTTCTGCTCTTGTGAGTGTAGAGATGTCTGAAGGAAGATTGCTTTGGTTTTGAGCATTGTTTAACTGAAGATACTGGTTTGTGCACTCATGTTATAGGTGTGATGATTGGTCTGTCATTCTTTATTCTTTGCCATCTTCATCTGTTAGTAACACGAGGTAACTATGCACTGTTGTATTTTGTGCTGTGTGCTAGCTAGTTTATTTTGTGAATTGTTAATTTATTTGTTTTTCACATTAATTTTTAAAAAATTTATTATTTGTAAATAGTGTTTACTTGTCCATTTTGTCTACCTCCTTATGCAAGATTTTTTCAAGGCTGAGTTTTTCTGTCTAGTGAAGAAAGACTCTCAAACTGCCTAGTAGTGATTTCAACTTCTCTTGACACCTTGAGTCATCATTGTCAGGACGGTGATTAATTATGCCATTCCACATAAATACTGTTTAATATCCTTGCTTTCAGAACAGTTTTGCTTGCTTTATCTAAAATCCTTCCCCCAGTCCTTGTAAAGTCAATAATCTTCTAATCTATCCCTCCAGCCTCCTTCTTGTTTAGTAGCAAGCCGTAAGGAATGAAGGCATAATGTTTTCTCTTGATATTTCAAAATTTGAGTGCAGCATCCTAGGTTTGCTCTTTCAAGCAATGTCTTGAAACTTTATAGTGATACAAAAGTATTTCTTTTATAGTGCCTCTGCATTTCTTAAAACATACATCATACTGTTTTGATTACATTTTGATATTGTGAAGATAATATGCTACTGACTTAAGTTAGGAATGTCTAAACCAGATTCTGTAGCTGATGTTTATTATTTTGCCAACCAAGAGGTATAGACCTTTGTGATTAAACTCAAGGATGTTGTCCTGCAATGGGGCTCTTCAGTCTCTTTCTCAAGGTTTTTTTGTTCTGCCACATAGTGGATACCCTCCCTATAAACAAGAAAAAGTAACAGCGGTCTTAAAAGAGTAAATTATTGGTGTAATGTGGGTGATTATGTAGAGATAAAAGGAATGGGCTGAAATAAAAAAAAAAAATGTGGGAGATTATGTTTCAGAAGGATGGTTTTTAAAATTGTGCTCATCTCCAGCTTATAGTTGTGTGGTGATTGGTGCCTTGTTCACTGTGGAAGTTTTGGGAGTGAATTTCTGGAGGAATTATTTAAATGAGGAAAGATTCAGGTACTCTATATTCATATTGAATCCAGACATTGGTGGTCACCATGGCCATCTGGCCCAGATAGTAATATACCTGAATTACGTAATTTAAAATGTAATGTTTCAACAAATGATCTTTGTTTTAAGCATTATGGCGTCCTTCATTAAAGATTTTAATACATCTGCATTAGGTTTTCAAACTGATACCTACAGTGAATGTTTACCACCACAAGTTAAACATTGAAGGCATCTGTACAAAATCCCCTGATACTGTTCTGTTGCAACTAATGTAAATGAGTAACTGTTCAAATACAAGGTCTGCTCTGAAAACTTCGAAGTGTGAGATAGCAAGCCTCAGATAGAAGACATGAAACATTATCCATGGTGGTGGGTGTAGCCTGAGAGACCTTGTGTTTAGACCTGGGGTTTAGACCCCAGACTTGAATGGTTCTATTCCCCAGTATTAACTCCAATGTGTTCTATTTCAGTTACGCAAAAGGAGACTTGGATATATCATACATCACTTCCAGAATTGCTGGTATGATAGCTATCTCTGTCTTAAGAATAATTTCTGATTGTCCTCATTGTATGAAAAAAATGAACACTTCACCTGGTGTCTGTTGTTCTGTCTTCAGTGATGTCCTTTCCAGCTGAAGGTGTAGAATCTGCCATCAAAAATAACATAGAAGATGTACGGTTATTTCTGGACTCCAAACATCCTGGCCACTATGCTGTGTACAATCTCTCTCCAAGAACATACAGGCCTTCAAGATTCCATAATAGAGTATGTATGATTTTTGTGTATTTCTGTAAAAGGTCTTTCAATGCAATGTCTTGATTATACCTTCAGCTTTTTATTGTGAAATGTATTGAAGGAGGCTGCATAATCAAAAAGATGACAATAGTAGGTATAAACATAAGATCAAAGAATAACTGTAATTCTGTTTGTCTCTGCTTTCAATCCAAACTTAACTGATTAAAGATTAATCTTTAATCTTGCTGACTAAAGTCTGTTTCCTAGACTATTGAGCCATATGTTTGAAAACTTGTACATGTTTCTTACATGTTTCAGATTTATATGGATAATACTTAGCATAATTAAAAATCTATCTAAAATTCAGATATTTTCCTTTATATAAGGTATTACTCATTTGGCAACTGATTTGCAGAGCCTCTTTACTGGACTTACTCTTTGTCCCACTGCATGCCATTTGACTCCCATATATCTCAGTCCCAGCTGACTGCTTGTTGCTACTGCCTTAAATACTGGTACAGCTTAGCTAAGCCTCTGTTAGCCTTTCTGATACTGAAATGAAGATATGTGCCTACTTCAGTAACAAAGCTTGTTGGGTGATGGCAGGATACTAGATTTCAGTGTCTGGTACTAAACACACTTCAGCTGTCCTTTAAGTAGCTCAACAGTGGAGACTGTTCGTGTGTTGTGAGTTGTCTAGCACTGGCAGCACAAGACCTCACCTAAACATTGTGTAGTGATCTTGCACATTCCCCACAACACTGGCTGCCCAGAGGAGAGTCTAGAAGCACTGTTTGTTACAGGAAACCCATTTTGGGCCTTATCCTGCAAAGCTGTACTTAGAATTCAGTTATCCAAGTTCACTTAAAATGGGCTGGGATATGTTTAATGTATTCTGTCTAATGCTTGGCACTTGCTTTGTTTCCTTGTAAATGTGTAAACAAGACAAAGTATTGTCCCACCTGAAAAAAATTAATGCTTCTTTGGGCAGAGGCAATCAACTTATCTGTATCTGCTTAAGTATGATGTTCAGACAGAGGCTGTTCAACATGGCAGGCAAACCTTAATCATGGAAGAAACCTCCTGCACAATTATTTGGAGCAGGTATCTCAAAGCAAAATTTTCATCAGTGCTTTTTAGGACTAGATAGTTGAAAAGTCTGCTGAGGCTGACATACTGAACTGACCTACTCCTCATCCTACAAACCTACCAATCTCTTTTTATGGAACGATAATTTGTGTGACAGGGAAATTATTTACCCTTGGGATTAATTTTTGGTCACACAAGTTTGAGGTGATATTTCTGATGTATTGGTTCTGTGAATAGTAATATAAGCACAGCTAAATCTACTAGTGCTCTTAAATTCTTCTGATCTACATTTATCTTTTTTGATAGTAATTTTGTCTTGCAGTCTTTGTTTTGCTGGGAAGTAATAGATTATAACGTGTCAAAACTTTATTTGCTTGAGTATTTAGGAAGTTTCTACAAAACATTCTCTTCTTGTTAAAAACAACAGCAAAAAAATATTTTGGGAACAAATTCATTGGTGGAATTTTCCCTGTCCATCTTTGAAATCCATATGTACAAGAAGCAACACTGACTTACCTTCATTACTCAGTGCCGGGTGTGAGCAGCCACATAGGAAGTTAAGGAAGCTTAGCTTTTCTTTAATGCCTACAAAAGATTATTATGGCAAGCCTTAGACTTAATCAAGGGAAAGCAGCTTCTGAAATTCTTAATTCTGACACTTTGTTTAGTAGATATTTATGGAATGATATATTCTTGCTTTCTTACTGTATGCTATCTGTATGAAATTTTCTTTAACCTCAGTTAACGGTAGTTTTGAAGTCAACTTTGCTGGTTTTGAGTCCTACTTGGAATAGGTTGTGCAGTTTCCATCATTGTGCTAATAATCAAAATATTTTGAGGTTACTTTTTAACATAAAGGAAAGAAGGTAACATTGTATGGGTTACATGTAACAGAACTAGTGTTCGAGCAGAAAGTAACTGGTAAATCAGAAAAGCAGTGAGTTCTTTTTGCTTTTTTGAATGCACTTGCTTTTCTAACCTGTTTTCAGATTTGTAGCTGTAGTATTGCAATATGGTTCTTTCACTGCTATGGTAATACTTGACATGTGCTGAAGCCCACATTGAATCCTGTGGAGAACAGGAATAAGAAGGATTACTTGCCTTAGCTTTATTCAGTGGCTACTTTTCATAAGCTTTTGCTAAAACCCGAATGTTT